>PVJH01038882.1:0-16815 GCA_004026705.1 Nesogale talazaci
ACCAGGGCTCCTTAACGATAGAGAGGCCAATGTGTTCTTGTCCAGCTTCCTTCATTATAAACATCTTACAACTCTGTACTACTTTTATTACAACTACCCAAGTGCTACTGGCACTTTCACCTTAACTAAGTTTCACATTTAATTTAGATGCCACTAAATTTTCTCTGATGTCTCCTTCTTTTATTTTTCAACTATGATTTATATCATGATTTATTTATATCATGATTTCATCTGATCCCAGGATATATTTAGTGGTCTGGTTTCTCTAGCTTCCTCAACTCTATCTTTCCAGGAAAAATTTCATTCCATTACACAGCATTTGTTTTACCTATTATCTTTTTATCTGAGCACTATTTAATAGTTTCTGATTTATTACTTTTAATTTAATCTGTTTTTTGTTTACTTACTGGCTTGTTTTCCTATCTCCCTAGGTAAAGTGTTATTTCACTGGGTTTTCCCTCTATTTTATCAAATAAACACTTAAAGATACACATTTTCTTCTTCTCTAGCTGTTTAAGAAAATTTGTTTAGATTTCTTTTTTAATTAAGAAAGTATTTACTAGCTCTGTCCACTCCACACTATGATCATACTGATTTTAAATTTTTATTTCTTTTTTGCAATATCTTACACAATTATGCAGAAGAGTAGTAAATTGTACAACCTTTCTTCCTGAATTTGGGATCGACAGACAGATTAATAGTTTAGTTTGCATTCTTGTGAGAACAGCTAGCCAGATGTACCACTTTTGACAGTGAATCTAAGCTCAAGTAAGTAGGTGATATGAACACTGTGATAGCCTTTGAGATTAGAAGGCTGTGACTTCCTTCATTTTTCCTTCAGCACTTACGGCTTCTATGGTAATTAGTAACAAAGTAGGATCTCACCGTTTAGGATACATCCTACCAGGTATTGTTAACCTTTTCTCCCCAGTAAGATTAATTAGGCATAATTTACACAAAGTAATTTTCTTTCCTCATTGTGAAAAAGTCTAAGAATATTGTTAGCAACACAAGATGAAGTCTATTTAAGTCTCCTCTAAAAGGTTCCTACACAAAATGTTTAATTAATTGCTGTGCCATGCCCTATCCCTGGCAGTACTGATCCATTGATCACCATCCAGTACTATCAGAATGCCAACAAAGGCATTTGTGTGTATAGGTATATGTACCTATTTATATGTACACATATACTTATATGCATATATTCACAGAGATACACACATTTATTTCAATCTGTATTCTTTGACTTAATGCATGTCATCTGAGTTTTATTATGTTTTTGTGTACCAGCTATTCAATTCTTTTATAACACTGTTGTTATTTTTAAAGCTATTCAGTCAGTTGTGACTCATAGTGACTCTATGTTCAACAGAAGGAAACACTGCCCAGTACTTTGGAATCCTCAAAATTATTATACTTGAGATTATTGTTGAAGCTACTGCATCAGTCCACCTGCTTAAGGGCCTTCTTATTTTATCCTGACCCACTACCTTTTAAGTATGAGTTCCTTCTCCAGGGCCAGGTCTCTCTTAATGACGTGCCCAAAGTAGGGAAGAGGAAGTCTCACCATTCTTGTTTTTAGAGAGCATTCTGGTTGCATTCCCTCCAAGAAAAATTGTTTGCCCTTCTGGTGTAACATGGTACTTACAATTTTCTTTCCCAATACCATTGTTAAACTGTATCAATTATTCTTAGGTATTCCTCATTCAGTTCCACAGTTCACATGCATATGAGGCAATTGAACATAAATTGTTTGAGTCAAGTCCTTAATGTGATGTTTTTACTCTTTAACACTTTAAAGACATATCCTGCAGAAGATTTTCCCTAGGGAAATCAAAGTTGCATCCAAGAGCTTTGATTGTGAAAATTGAAGTTAATAAAATTACTTAGTGTTGTTCTGTTATTTAGATATATCCCGGTTTTTAACCCATTAGTCACTGAAGGATATTTGATTTATATCCAGTTTAAGAGAATGAGTTTTTTTAGAGAATAACTATTAAAATTGCTATAGGTATTTTAAATAGGTTTTTATGTGAGTATAGGCCATAATTTATCTTGGGAAACAGAATGAAACTAGGTTTTTAAAAAAAGTACATTTTATGATAATCTGCCTTTGACAATGTCATCAAAACTTAAATATTAAATGGAAGTTTCTAAAAAGAACTGTTGAAACTATAATAAAGCTACTGATTATATATATCCATCAAATTAAAAATGCTATTTTCCTAGCATCAGAAGGAAAACACCAATGGCAAACAACAATAAAGAAATCTTAATTGCATTTTGCTTCTTTTTTCTTCTCTCTTCTTTTTTTTCTTTCCTCCTGCCCCACTTCACCCACCATTTACCTTTTAGTAATTCCACTTAAATCTTATCATAGTACAAGAATGGTTTGCTTTAATAATGTGGCATTGTATGATACTCACTGTGTTAAGCAGTGTTCTCTATAGAAACAAAACCAAGAGATTTATGATTGCATATATATTTATATATGTGGATAAACGTATACAGTGAGAAGCAATATAATGGCTAGTTATTCCACACAGCAGTGCAGAAGGCTCACTCTTGTGGAGTAGTTGATATACTGAAGGTCTTTAAACTCACTAGGGCTGCTAGTCCAAGTTGCAGGAAGTAGAAAGTGGAGTCAGCCATTAGGCAAGACAGGCAGAGTTTTCCCACAGGGAAGAGAGAGCAGGGAAGTGCAGCAAATGTTACTTGTTTGGGTACATAGCAAAGGAAGCTCCAGAAATGAGCCACATAAACATGATTTATCAGCAGTGACACAATTCACCAGCAGAATGGTGAATCAGGTCTCACAGGGGCCATATTATCTACAGGTTGACTCAACCCACAGGGAGCAGCACTAGATTGAGGTAAATAGCCAATGACACATCAGGAGAAAGCCATGCCCACACAGAGGCCTCACTGGCTATTCAATGTCTATCTCCATATTAACAGGCTAGACTCCACACCTACATTTCAGTCATAAAATTAACATAAGCACATGACTGTCACAGACCACCCCATGTTAATTTTATAATTTCACATAACTCTATAACCATATGTAACCTTCATAAACAATAAAATCATAACTATACCTAACAGGATAAAACTAAAATGCATATGATTCAACATGTGTCACCATCATTTAAAAATAATATTCTATAAATGAACAAAACAAATGATATCTTGTGCCATATAACTGTAGTTATAAACTATTTACACTTTGATTCTATAATCCTATGAATATATATTCCACCACCTATAAGAGTTTTCAAGCCAATCACTTCGTGCCTTTATTCCCCTATTTTGGGTATCTAATTTCTATATTTCCCACTTATACCAACCCAGTGCTCTAAGGAAACAATCATATCTTTCAACATGAGGAATCCTCATTACAGTTGGAAACTAGTGAAGTGTGCATCCATCAGCAAAGTCAAATCAGGACAGGTCACTCATAAAGTCAGCAGTGATATGCACCAGTTCATAGACTCAAATCACTTCTCTTCCTCTGGTCAGGTTCTCGTCAACTCAATGTGGGCTTATCCACTTAGCTTTACCACGGCAGCCATTGGTCGTCATTAGACCAAGGTCCCATCATAAATCCTAACATGCCTTGCTCTCTCATGCTAGGTCATGAACTTCAGACCAGTCAACCTGCTCTGGTCTTCTCTATTTGCTGTGAACCAAGTCCACCAGTGTCAGTGGCCAAAGTCAACCTGGTTCTTTATTGCCACATTTCTCCTACTATCACCGACAAGCAGTAAATCTGGGTGGTCACCTAGCAAGCATTTCAGCATGCCACAAGTTTCCTTTAGCATTCAGTCCCAGAGAGGAGTCTTCTTCATGGTTACAGATTCTTTCGCTTCTGAAGATAATCACTAGTCAGGATTTTCCAAAGAAATAGACTCTATCCTTTTTTATCGGTCAGTCTGATCTTCTCTCAGACTACCAGTATCCTGAGTACTCTGAAAGACTGGGTGGGGCTACTTTCTTCAGAGAAGTCTTTCTAGGTGTGGCCTAACCTCATTTAAGCACAAGGTGGGGTTAATCTCTTCAGAGTTGTCTTTGAGCTAAGTCCTAAACCCTCTAGAGGTCAATGCATGGTTTGAGGTAACTGGATTTGCAAACTCTTTTACATACTTTCCAATAAACATTTCTATGCATCCTTATATTTACAATAACAGACATAAGAAATCACTATAATCAGCATAGTCAGAAATCAAACTTAATTCTTAAAACAGTCAAGGTCAATACTTATTAAGCTTATCTATATCCTTATCTAAACTACTGTTTACACAAAAACAGTGAATTAGGTCTCTGAAGGCATCAAAACAAATCCCTGCTTTCTGTCAGGTGTTCTGACCTTAACCATTCTCCTTTAGCAGGAAAAGTTCTGAGACATTTAAAAGGCAATTTTTATCCCTTAGCTCAAGATATACATTAACAGTATTCATTTTATATAGGAACAACCAAAGGTAGCATCCAAACAAAATAATCAAAACTTCAATCTCCCATACTGCTTCCAGAAAATAATTCAGTGAACTGCAAGGAAATATCTGACTTCTGACTAGCCAAAGAAGTAACAGTACCACGAAACAAAAGTCAAACAAGCATCTAATTTCCATCTTATGATTTGTTCCTCTAGTACCCCACTCCTAAGGTACCATAATGTGTTAGTCTGGGTAGACTAGAGGAACAAATTTCATAGACATGCATATAGATATAAGGAAAGGGTTTATATACAAAAAGAATGTGACACTGAGAAGGCATCCCAGCCCAGTCCAGTTCAAAGTCATAAGTCCAATATTAACCCATATGCCCAAAATCAGCCTATAAAGTCTCCTTCCGACTCACAAAGTCACAGGTCAGTGGGTGCAGAATCCCAGCCCTGGCAGGGGTCTCCCCATGGCTCCTCACTTCCAGGGCTCAGGGTCCAGCAATAGCATGCCGCTCCAACTTTAGAGGTCTGGCTCCATCAGGGCAAAGCTGTGTGGCCTCGCCTCCAGCTTCTCAGACACTGCCATCTTGTCTTGCCCATGATTCATGTCTCTGAGACTAACTCCCAACAACTGGGGGAGATAGCTTCTCATTTCACGAGGGAAATATCGTGAGATTTCCCAGAAGTCTCAGGAGAAAGCCATGCCCACATAGAGGCCTCATTGGCTACTCAATGGCTATCTCCAGATTAACAGGCTAGACTCCACGCCTACATCTCAATCATGAAATCAACATAAGCACATGACTGCCACATCATTGTTCTCCAATCAAGTTGCTATCTGATTAAACTCTGACCACACGTTCCCATGAAAATCTAGATAGCCCAATAAGCCTAACTATCACACTCACCTTTGTAACGTGATTGCTGAAGAAAAAATCGGTACATAAACAAATGTGGTGAAGAAAACTGATGGTACTCAGTGATTAAAAGATATAGTATCTAGTGACTTAAAACCTTGTAGTTAAACATGTGACCATGTAACACAGAAGCCCAAAAGTCCAAAAGGAAAAAGCACAGCAACCTGTGTGATCATGAGGTGTTGACAGAAAAAAGATGTCAGGAACTCAAAAAGAAGCAACCAAATCAGATGTGAAGGGTAGGGATAAAGCAGACACCCAAAACCCATCTGCAAGTTAATTTGGCTAGTTCCTCTCATAAAGGTCACATGGAAGGGATGATAAATCCAGGGTGCAATACAGTACTGATAAAGTATATAAATACCCTCTAGTTCTTTAATATTCCCTCCACTTACTATTATGGTTTTTATTTGTTTTATCTCATTGACACTGTTAGACATGTATAGGCTTATGTGTATGATTATTCCATACATGAAAATCAAGATACAATAACAGTAGTAATGGTTTCCTCAAGGAATGAAAAGTGAAGGAAGTGCAAAGAGAAGAAGTTGATAGCACTTATGACTGCAAAACTCCACTCGAGGGGAGCAAGCAACAGAATTGTACATAATGGATATATTGTAAAATGTGGTAAATACACAAACAAATAAATAAATAAGGATTCCTAGGAGGGAGGGGGAAGGAGAAAGGGTAAGGATAAAGTGGGGTTGGTATCAAAAGTTTAAGATGAAAGAAAATGTTTAGAAACTGACTGCAGTAGCAAATGTCTACAATACTGCTTAATGTAATTGAACTATGGAATGTTATGATATCTGAAAGAGTTCCCAATAAAATAATTTAAAATTTTAATATTTTGTAATAATTGTACCAGTAATGCTGCTTTCATTACACATAAAAGATGAGTATATGCACATATATATGCTCATAAACATATTCAGATAGAAAAGTGAAATGATTACTTGAAATTGCTGGGGACTGATTTTTTTTAAGCATTTAATTAGGAGCTTATACAACTCTTATCACAATCAGTACATATATCCATTGTATGCAGACCACATTTGACATTTGTTACCATTATTCTTAAAACATCCTCCTTCTATTTAGGACCTTGGTATGAGGTCCTCTTATTTCCCCTCCCTCCCCACTTCCCTCGCTCTTAAACCCTTAATAATTTTTAAAATAACATTATTTTGTCACATCGAACACTATCCAATGTCTCTCTTCACCCACTTCCCTGTTGTCCATACCCCAGGGAAGAGGTTATATGAAGATCCCTGAAATTGGTTACCCCAATGTCCAGAAAAAGGATATAAATAACTAAAAATAATAGTGACAAAAGGAAAAATTGAAAATAGTTCAAGATCTGTTCATTGACCTCCAAGAGAGTCCCCCGGTTGAGTTCAATGGAATGCCACACCCTAGCCCCTTGGCACTCCCTTGGGATCTCTGTACTCTACTCCCCTGCTTCTCTGCTGCACACCCTTAGTGTTTTGCCACATTGTGGTGGGGTCAGACAGGGTACCATCCCGACCCTGCT
Organism: Nesogale talazaci; assembly: GCA_004026705.1. Classification (NCBI taxonomy): domain Eukaryota; kingdom Metazoa; phylum Chordata; class Mammalia; order Afrosoricida; family Tenrecidae; genus Nesogale; species Nesogale talazaci. The sequence continues at coordinate 6,896 of PVJH01038882.1, forward strand.
TCTCCATTGTTGCCGCTGTAGGGTCTCGGGTCAGTGAGAGATGCCATGTTTCATAGTAGGGCCAGCCAAATGGTCCTCTCAGTGCCTTGTTTGTTCTGAGTGGGGATATTGTCCTCAAGGCTTGGTGGGTCAGGATGCACTCCACCCTCTCTTGCTCCCCCTTCATTTGTTCTTGTGTGCTCTGATCAGGCATGTTCCACTCCTTAAGCTGCAGTTTCAGTGCTGTCCTCCAAAGCAAATGCACCTGTCCACAGAGTTGGGATTGGGCTTGGCCCTCCAAACCCTCCACTGGCTCCCCGCTCCATGAATCCATGCTGCATTCCCATCCTGTAACACAGGGTTTAAGTTTGGTCCCTCTTTCCCTGTGGAGATATAAACAATACACTCCCCTTAGGTGGGTTAGTGCTCCGTTCTTCCTCTACACATCGCCATCTCCCTCCTCCCCTCAGTTGACTACCATATGTAGCCCTGGATTTGGTCTAGGCCCTGCCCTACTACCTGGGTCTCCTCTCAGAAATTTCTGTATATAATAGCTTTTTCTCTATGCTTCTTTTGCATTTTTAAGCTTATCTTAGAGGGCTTATGTTGTACACGTTCTTTTGTGCTTGACTTACTGCACTTAGCATATTTTCCTCCAGTTCTTTCCATGCAGCAATATACTTCATGAGCTGATCACTGCTTTTTAGTGATGCCTAGTATTCCATTGTATGCATGTACCACAGATTTTTAATACATTTGTCAGTTAATGGAAATTTGGGTTGTTTCCAACTCGTTGCAATTGTGAACTGTGCTGTGATGAATATTGAAGCACAGATTTCTGTCTGTGGTTTGTTTCTTAACTCTTTTGGGTATATGAGGGCTAATATTTTTTAAAACATTTTATTGGGAGCTCATACATCACTCATCACAATACATACATATACTTTGTCAAGCCCCTTTGCATGCCTGCTCTTGTCATGATTCTCCAAATCTCTGCTTTTCCACTTGAGTGTCTAATCAACTTCCCAACCCCACCCCAACCCCGCTCAGCCCTGCCCCACCATACCCCAATACTCTGCAAATTATTATTATTTTGCCATATTCCACGTTGTCCCACATCCCCTCCACCCCACCCCGGCCCAATCCTCTGATGTCTGTCCTCCAGATAGGAGGTTATGTGCAGACAACCTGGGTTCTGTCTTGGGTTCCCCAAATTTCCAGTTCCCATCTGTGCTAGTGTACCTCTTCCAGTCCAGCTGGATTTGTAAAGTAGAGTTGAGATCATGATAGTTAGGGGGAGGAAGCCATCAAAACTAGAGGAAAGTTACATGTTTCATCGCTACTTCACTGCACTCTGACTGATCCTTTTCCATGTGACTTCTAGGTAAGGGTGTCTCCAATTACCCACAATTGGGCTTTGGGTCCCCACCCTGTTCTCCCCCTCATTTGTAGTGATATGCTCCTGTTCTTTGATGCTTGATATCTGCTCCCTTCTACCCCTAGTGATCACACAGGCTGGTGTGCTTCTTCTATATGGACTTTGCTGCTTCTGCGCTAAATGACCACTCATTAACCTTCAAACTTTTAAGACCCCAGATGCTTTTATCATTTGGTTGCTGGGAACCATCATCTTCTTCCACACTGTTTGCCTCTGCACCTATTTGTCATCAGCAATCATATCGGGATGATGGGCACATATTGTTATATTTTTAATATAATAAAAAGGAAGACCAAATATGTTAAGTAAACACATTGTATATTAGGCTTGAATTGGGATAATTCATATGAACTTGTTGTTTTATATATTTTAAATTCTTTTATATTTTTACATCAGAGCACTGTTCTATACAATGACCTAGAGACAATCACTGTGGCCAATAGCAATATAAACTTTAAGATTTGCACTCTTTGAATACAATTTCTCACTAGAAATAATCTAAAAATTTTGGTAAGATGGTTGATTCAAGGTCTGGGGAAGGAAAGGGAAAAACCAACATGAAAAATATTTACTAGAAAACAACAAGTATCAAAAGGAAACAAAAGAATAAGTATTTGTGCCTTTGGGGCATACCTGGAAAAAATGACATAGGCTACAACCTCAAAAGTACCTCACTGATGAAAGTGAGAAATAGAGAATTAAAAGGAAATTTTATTACACTGGATCAGAATTTACAACTTTTGAGTCTAAAATTACATAAAAATAAACTTCATTGGTCACTTTAGAAACTCTAAAGGGACATACTCATTATTATTTAATGATACCTGATATCCAAGAGATGATAAGAGGTAATCAAGCTTTATTTCTGTCTTTCTCATAAAAAGTATTGTTTCAGAGTATTTCAAGGTAGAAGAGTAAAAATTTTTCTCTGTATGAAACTTCTTGCCCCTAAAAACAGGTGGAATAGTAGAACGTCACCATACTTCCATTCCTAATGTCATCATGTATTTTAGAGGATGGGACTCAATGGTTGCTAAAACTAGTCAGTCAGAGACTAATGGACAATTTAAAAGCAAAAGGATCAATTGAGTAGTTCTTGAACCTATTGACAAATATTAGAAAGAATTGATAAAATATTGTTTGCCTCTAAAGTTATTAAATGTAAAATTTACCAGAAATGAAGAGAAAAAAGTATTAAGCTTCAAATGTTCAAATATCTATTATATTTATTGTTGAAAGAAGATCATTTTAAATAACACTATATTACCCACATACAAATCCAGAATGTAAGAAGCACTAAAGGGAAAAAAAAACACTGAAAAGGTAAGAGAGAGATATTTTATGACACAAAATATATTTTTAAATGTAAAAACATATGAATACTTATTTTAAGTTTTAAAAGTGTAGATTGAGAATTATTCAGTTTTTAAGATTTTTCCAGATATCATCTTCTAGCACCCTCATAATCAGTTCAGATTTTTAGGAAAGGTACTATAAGCTCTTATGTTCCTAGTGTCAAGCTAAGGCTTAAACAATTTCAAGTCTTAGCACAATACCTCCATGGAATTGAAAGAGCCAAGTCCTCCAGTGAAAGGCACCATGCTATCTTTTTTCGGTTAAACATTTTATTGGGGGCTCCTGCAATTCTTATCATCATCCATATATACATCCATTATATCAAGAACATTTGTACATTTGTTGCCATCCTCATTCTCAAAACATGTCCTTTCTAGTTGAGCCTTTAGTATCATTTCCTCATTTTCCCCCTCCCTCTACACCTCCAATCCTCATGAACCCTTGACAAATTATAAATTACTATTGTTTTGTCATGCCTTATACTGTCCAATATCTCTCTTAACCCACTGCTTTGTAGTCCATCACATGGGCGGGAAGGTGGGGAGGCCTTATATATAGATCCTTGTAACCAGTTGCCTCCTTCTACCCCAATTTCCCTCCACTGTCCCAGTATCCCTACTCTCCATTTCCCTGAGGGGTTAATCTATCCTGGATTCCCTGTGTTTCCAGTTCATATTTGTAACAGTATATATCCTCTGGTCTAGGTGGATTTGTAAGGTAGAATTGGGATCATGATAGTGAGTGGGGTGGAGCATTAAAGAACTAGAGGAAAGTTGTATGTTTCATCATTGCTACACTGCACTCTGACTGGCTCATCTTCTCCCAATGACACTTCTGGAGGGGAAAGTTCTGTTGCCTATAGATGGATTTGGGGTGCCCACTTTGAACGTCCCATAATTAACAATTACATTTTTTGTTGTTCTTTGATGCCTGATACCTGATTTCATTGACACCTCGTGATCACATGGGCTGGTATGCTTCTTCTATGTAGGATTTGTTGCTCTCAGTTAGAGCCACTTTTTTATATTCTAGACTTTAAGAACTCAGATGCTACATCTTTTCATGGCCATGCACCAGCATCTTTCATCACCACATTTGCTTATGGACCTGCTTTGTCTTCAGCAATGGTTTTAGGAAGGTGAGCATCATGGAATGCCACTTTAATAGAAGAAAGTGTTCTTGCATTGAGGGAGTATTTGAATAGGAGCCCAATGTCTATCTGCTACCTTAACACTAAACCTATAAATATATACACATACATCTATTTCTCCATGGTCATATATAAATATATTTTCATATGTACACACATGTATTTAGACTTCTATAAATACCCTTCGCCCCCTACTTCTTTCTTTCCTTTTACTTTCCTCTTATCCCACTATATGCTTAGCCTTCATTTGGATTTCAGTAATTTCTCTTAGATTGGCCTTGATCAAGTCCTATCAGGTCTTTTACACCCTCCTTGCTCCTGACTATTAGATCATTTGTTGTTCCCTTGTTTCTGGATTTGTTAACACCACTTCCTTTCCTCCACTTTCTCCTCTCCTCTCCTGTAACCATGGATTCTGTTGTTTTCCCCTTCAGATAGTTTATACTGCCTATCTTCTCTATATAGAACTACAGGTATAATAATATGCACAAAAACAAGAGAGAGCAAAACAAAGCAAGAAAAGAAAACAAAACAACAATAACAATACAAACCAATGACAAGTAAAGAGAAACCTAAATACTTCAAGGTCTGTTTGTTGACCTGTAGGATATTTTCGGGTGGAGTCTGATGGAGTGCCAGGCCCTGGCCCTAAAGTCCACTTTTGTACTCCCTGGGGACTTCATTTCTCTGCTCCACTTGCTGTTCTGTTACACACCTTTAGTGTTTTGCCTCGATGCGGTGTGGTGTGGTGTGGTCATATTGGGCACAATTCCCACACTGTACCTTCACTGTATGTTTTCCCCTGTAGGGCTATGGATCAGTGAGGGATGTGATTTCTCCTAGTGGAGCTGGCTGGCCATATGGTCCTCTCTGTTCTTTGGCTGCTCCGAGCAGGGATATCGTCCTCAAAACTTAGTGGACAGGATGTGCTCCACTCTCTCTTCCTCCTCCTTCATTTGCTTCCATATGCCCTGATCAGATATGTTCCTCTCCCTGAGGTGTAGCTTCATTACTGACCTCTGAAGTAAATTCTGCTGGGGGGATGGGGTGGCTGTCAGCACCATGCTATCAAGACTCACTATGGCAGCCTTCTCTTTCTTACACATAAGGAAAGAGCAGAAGGAATTAGTTACAGCTAAGTTTCATAGACTTCTTTTTTCCCTATCCTGCCCCCACTACCGTATGAGTTTGTTTATCTAACACATTCAGAAGCACACTCAAAAACACGCACACATGCACAGAGGAGACATTGAAATATATGTATCTTTAGTAGTTTAGGATTACCGTGATTTTCAATTTGACACTGAGAAAGTAGTATCCAGTAAGTCCTGGAAAACAAACAAAAGAATACACCAAACTCAGTGTCAATGAGTTAATTCCAACTGATAGTGACTTTCTAGGATAGAGTATAACTGCCCCTATAATTCTTTGATGAAATACAAAGTGCTGTCTTTTCTCCTAGTCTCTGAAGGTTGTATTCAATAATGAAATTCTTGAAAATTTGTTATTACAAGGAAGACAGTTTCCTGCAATTTAAAAAATAAGTTATATTTTCAAACCCAATCTTACTTTTCTATTTTGTGTCATTCCTTTCACATGACTGAATTTTTAGAAAAATGTAATTTTCAAGATTGCATAGTATTTCAAGGTTGCATAGTATTCTACCAAAATTGCTGACAAGGAATATTTAGGTGAAAATATTCTGTAAATTTGTATTGTAGACAAATTTTGATCAATATTAATGTACATAAAGCCTATATGATGTGAATTGTTGAATAATTATTGACTAATACTTTATGATTGCTTTTTAGAAGTGGAATTAATTCATCAAAGTGTTTTAAGACTCTTGATACATATTTCCAAAATGTCTTCCAAAAGTTTAGTACAAAGATTCATGCCTCACACTGTTGGTATAACTTGATATCAGATATGTTCCTCTCCCTGAGGTGTAGCTTCATTACTGTCCTCTGAAGTAAATTCTTGATTGCAGCATCTTGATTGCACACTGTTAAAACTAAGTATGCTTATCTTGCACCTCTTTGATTTTCATGCAAAAGAAGCGTGGTCCAAAATATGAAACTTTTGTTTCTCAATATTTCCTTCATCCAAATCTACAAAATTCTAAAAGTGGTATTTCCATCTCTCTACTTTTATCATCCATTAATAATGTGAGCATGACATGGACAAAATAATAATCTAGGAATGTTGGAATTCATTCAAATAATATGAAACACATATAGATCGATATCCAGGCATAGTGAACTGAAATGGACTGGTACTGGTGTTTTAATCTAGATAGTCATAGAGCTTACTGTCCTGAAAATGACTAACTCAAGAGGAATAACATCACATTCACTGTCAAAAAAAATATTTCAAGATATTTCTTGAAATTCGGGGAGCCCTTTTGGCCTAGTGGCTAGGATTGTGTTGTCATTCACAAAGTCTATATTTCAAAAGCACAAGTACTAAAGAGCAACTATGTCATTTTAGGACTGAGGGGGCACTCAACTCATGGTGTTTCCAATTACCTCATATGTATTTTGAAGCTGATGAATACGGAAAATCAGAGTAGAACTGATGGAATTGTTGAGGAAGAATATTAAAATAATTTGAATAAACAGAAGCCACATGAATCTGTCTTGGAAGAAGTGCTTCTAGCCAGTCGGAAGGCTCCTTACAGAATAGGCCAGTGTAACTTGTGTTACATACTTTGAATAGGTTATTAGGAGAGCTCACTCTCTGGTGAAGGAAATCATGTTTATAAAATAGAGGGCAAATGAAAAAGAGAGGAAATGCCCTAAGAGATGGATTTACAGAGTTACTGTAAAAAATGGGTTAAAATATAATGATCATGAGGTTGCCACAGGCTTGGGTAATGTTTCCTTCTGTTGTACATTATGTTGTACATTATGAGCTAGAATCAACAAATTAGCACCCAACTGCAGCAAATCCTTTGAAAATAATTATTTTGTCTTCTATTTACACCACATCAAAGTGACAGTTTGGGTATCCTCAAAGGACACAAGTTATGTTCCTTTTAAATATTCTTTAAATTGGGAGGGGGGAAATCTGAAAGGGCAAGATAAAAGGACAGTAGCTTTTGTTTCTTAAGGATATCTTAGTAGTATAGCTTTCGCTATGTTAACTAAATGAGGAACTACATTATTGTGAATGAAGACAAAAATAAATTCTTAAAAGAACATTACTGAGCTTTAGAAACAAACAAAAGTAGTATTATTTTGTCTTAAAACATCTTCATAGTAAGTTCCCATGATTGTTCGGTTTCTCAAGACAATCTGTAAAGATCACTCCTTTGGAATCCTAAAAACCAATAACCGTCACCATCTGAATTGACCGCTTCGCCTTATATTTCCTTTGATTGCACTTCTTTTTTAAGACAGCTTAATGGGACCAAAACAATTGTATTGTCAAGAGAATTTGTATGCAGCCATGCACTGATAATTGCAGAAACAGATTTAAACACATTTTATTTGGAATAAATCCGTGCATTTCTGAACTGGAACCTTTGTATCAATAAATTTGTACTCATTGTCATATATTTTGTCTTGTATTCTTAGTTGAATAAGAATAGGGTGAGAGTTTAGAGATTGAGGTCCAGCTGGATCCTCCCTTGTACTGCCTTTCCCAATCTATTTTCTTGCAGTCACTTTGTCCAGAAATAGTTTCTCTCACTATTGCCCTTTCATTAATATATAAAATCACCAAGTTCTTCTGCTCATTTAATCCTCTTAATTACTTGATTTGCTGGATGGTTGAAAGCACTCAGGAACCATATTTTAGATGAAGCCCTCTCTTTGAAAAATGGAAGGATTACAGGTTTGGCTCACTCTACTTCTGCTTCAGATGGGTTCCACCCAAGGCAGACACCATGTGTTCCAGTAGTGTCTGGTTCAAATATAACCTTAATGTGGTTTCTGGTCAAAATCAGGCTTAGCTTTGAGCTTTTATTTCAAACAGTAATTAGAATTTGCTAATCAGAGAATTAAAAGAGTGTGCAAATCAAAACTCATTTCCTTTGTAAGCTAAGGATTCACTTGCCTTTCCTTTACCTCCATGCTATTTTTTACCTACCTGAAAATTGAAATATGAGAATGTGATTTAACCACTCATCTCCTTTTCTCACTTATTTAATTTTATTTACATTTACCTTATTAAAAACTTAAATCTTGTTTGAAAGATACTGAATTTCCAAAAAGTAAGAATACCCATAGCAATATGAACCCTTCTAGGCCTGAATCACCACATCTGTTGTTCACCCATGCATCTATGCATTCATTCATTCATGCAATCATCAGAGCTTTTCATTATATGCCTGTACAACACCAGTTATCAATCATTTAAAAAAATAGTAATATTCTTGTTTCCCAGGATACCAAATTCAAGGAAAAGTTATACAACCCATGGCTTATCGGAGTATTCACTTGTGAAAACATAATGAAAAATTAACAAGACAAGTATGTAAAATAAATTATTAACTTCTATGACATCTTAGCTACATTTTCATGATGGGAATTTTTGCACACATTTTAAAACATCATCTTTATTTGCCTGGATAAAAAAATTGATGCTTTTTCTCACCTTCCTTGTATTTATTTTCTTATTTATATCAACAGATTGTTAAGACTTTTCAAAATGTTTCTAGAAGTTTTACAAACATAGTCAACAAAATTCCTGTGCTATGAAATATCCTTAATTATCAAAACATGATTATGAGACATACCCATAGATTCAGACAATAATTCATTGTAATGTAAGCACTTTCTATATCCCAAAAAACAAAGGAAAGGCATTTTTCTGAGTCATTCTGTTTGGGCTTGCCTATATGGACATCTTGGCTTCATTTGTCTATCTTAACAAACAAACCAAATCAGAAATTCCTGTCAATCATTGTCCTTGCAAAGTGACCAGACCAGAAGCCAACTTTTCTTTCTGAGCAGTGTAGACCTAGTTTTACCAGAGTTCTCTACTGCCTAGTTCTCTAGTGGGAACTTATCATTAATATTCTTTCCTTCTCTTCTGAGGTCATTACTACCCCCAAAGACTTCTATAAAAGTGCAAATGTTAATGATCTCTACTGTTAATCAAAAGGCTGGAGATTCCAGTATATCCACAAAGACCTGGTGATCTACTTCCAAGCAATTAGCAATTGAAAACCACATGACACATAGTTCTGTTTTGACACACATGGCATCTCCTAGAATTGAAGTTGAGTCAATTAACTTATAGTCCTTGATATACAAGAATATTCACAAAATAAAGAAAATTCGTCTTTCAAAAATTATTCATAATTTGGTTTAAACAAGCTTGATTGGTATGAGCTCCATAATTATCCTAGTCATTTTTTCACAAAATTAGCATATATAGCTGTGTATAAGCTGAGTTTTTTTTAAAAAAAACATTTTATTGGGGACTCATGCATCACTTATCACAATACATACATACCTACATACGTACATACATGCATGTACTGTGCCAAGACCCTTCACCTGCCTGCTGTTGTCATCAGTCTCCAAATGTCTGCTTTTCCACTTGAATCCTGGGTACTGCTTCTCATCCCTTCTCCTCCCCAATTCCCCCTGCCCCACCACACCTCATTACTATATGCATTATTATTATTATTATTATTGTCATATCTTAAATTGTCTGACATCTACCCTCGTCGACTCCTCCGATATCTGTCATCCAGCTGGGAGGTTATGTGCATGTCCTTGTGATTCATTCCCCCTCTCTACCCCATCTTCCCTCCACCCATCTGGTAACTACACTCTCACTACTGGTCCTGAGGGGTTCATCTGTTCTGGCTTCCCTGAATTTCCAGTTCCCATATGTACCAGTGTACCTTTTCCAGTGCAGCTGGATTTGTAAGGTAGAATTGGGATCATGATAGTTGGAGGGAGGAAGCCTTCAAGAACTAGAGCAAAGTTAATTGTTTCATCGCCACTTCACTGCACCCTGACTGACCTGTCTCCTCCCTGC
>PVJH01038883.1:0-16829 GCA_004026705.1 Nesogale talazaci
GGGGGAGCAGAGATGGAATCCCAAACAACCCGAGGGCCCGATCCTTCTCTTGCCCGCCGCCACCCGGAGGGGTCCCTGGCGGGAGCGCCATGCAGCTGGCGGCAGCCTGTGGCTTTCCTGGCTGCTGAGCTGGCACCCTGTGTGCATGTCAGTGGCTGCGAGATCAACGCGCAGAGGACACCGTGTTCAAGCTATTTGTGGCTGCACGCACTAATCTCTTCCATGTGCAGGGCCACTTCCGCCACTCTCGGGAGAGTCCCGCTGGGGGGGGCGGGGGCAGGCGAACGCTTGGTCAGCGTGGACGCCTCTTCCCAGGGACGCTCCGGCCAAATCCACCGATTCCTGCATCCCACAGGCCCGCTGCTCTGTGACTCGCCAGCGAGAAGCTGACCTACATTGCAGCCCCGGGCACACCGGCGAAGCAGCTGAGTCAGCCACACGGCGAGGATGGCGGCCCAGGGCACGTCACCCGGGCCCACGCCCCAGGCCTGCGATCGGGAGATGGGTTTAAAAGCTGCAGTGCAAGGAAGAGCTGCATGCCGGGAGTCTGCCCGGCCAGACCGCCTCCTTGAGTCCTCACAGCGACTCCATTCTGCAGAGAGGAAACCCGGGGCCCCAAGAGCTCCTGTGGTGTGCCTGGAGTTGACACGGCCGTTGTTCAGTGCTGAGTGAGCCCAAGCTCATAGCAGCCTGTGGGCCATAGAACAAAGCACTGTACCACCCTCACCCCTGCTAATGTTTGAGCCGCCGGGGCACGCCATCACACTGGGGGGCTTCCCCCTTTTCAATGACACCCTACTTTACCAAGCATGATGTCTTTTTCTAAGAGCCCCCCCCCCCCCCAACCCCGAGAGCCTGTCCAAAGGAAGATTGTGAGACAAAGCCTCACTATCTTTGCTTTTAAGGACCGTCTGGTTGTATTTCTTCCCAGCCACATATGCTCGCTCTTCTGGCAATCGAAGCCACTTTGGACGTTATTTGTCACATCAGGTCCAGCACCCAAGCTTTCAATCACCACGTGACCAGCCCGCTTATAAAAACCCAGAGGAACCACAGCCTCCCCTCCTGCCCAAGAGGTCCTCCTCTTCCTGGTAGCACCAGCTTCGGGGAATTGCCAAGGGTTGCCCAGTTGTCGGCTGGTTTTCCATCTGTGAAGTGGGCACTGTGACAATGAAACAGCGAGATGGTCTGATGATGTCATACACAGGAAGCTCCGAGTCACGTGAAGGACCCCGGGGGGCTCACAGTGGGCTACCTGCCTGAAAGGTCTGAAGTCACCCAGCAGCACCGCGGAAGAAAGGCCTGGCAACCCACCTCCCTAAAGATCACAGCCAAGAAAACACTACCGGGCAGTGGTACCCCACAGGTCCCAACAACAAGGGACCCCTTTCGCCAGCCGGGATGCTGCCACACCTCTCACAATGCAAAGGGCAGTGTCCCAGCTCCAACAATTCATTAGCTGGCTCTGAGCACCAGCAGGACGCATAGGCACTGGTGACCTGACTGCCAGAGTTGGTTATTTCTCAGGGCTACATTGAGGGTTGCCTGGAGGCCTCAACATGGACTCCAAGCTTAGTGCCTGGGACTGAGCAAGCGCACCTGAAAGTAATGCCCTGCCCACCATCACCTGCAAAACGAGGGAAGAAAAGCACTCTCACCTCCAGCCCTGTTCCCCAAGGACAATGACTGCCAACTTTTCTTCTTTTCCTTGTTCTTCTTTTCAGCTGCTTCTTCTGGTCATTAATGCCACAGCTCTCTATGATATGCTGACAAGGCTATTTCTCGATAGATGAGTTTTCGGCTTGATTCCACCCTCGCTCCTCCTATCTGGTTTCACCCAAATCAAAAGCACATTTATTTCCCTAGCATCCCCGGGCTGGTAGCAATGGAAAAGCCTGGACCATCCTCGCCTTCTCTATTTTTCTCACTTGTGTGTTTCACAAACGGGCCCTTCCGTAAAGGCCCGTCTAAGCCTTCACACACAGAGAGGGCTAATCTCAAAGGACGGTGGTCCTTTCAGGAAAGCAGATCTCGTTTTTCAGATCCACGTCTTCCCCCCTGAATTCCATCGGGGCTGCATTTTATTGTGCGTGGGTGAAAACAGCCAGTGACCTCCCAGAACCTCTGCCCGAGCCCCACTGCCAGTCCCCAAGCTCGGACTCTCAGGGCTCAGCTGACTGCTGCTCAGGGCGGGCTACCCCCACGGCAAGAGGCAGCACCAGGTTGGACACAGGTGAAATTGGAACCCGCCTTGCTCACACGCTTCCAGCCCGGCCCTGAAAACTCCAGTTGCCTTCGAAAAGGATCCTTCCTCCAAGGTGAGCTCCATCCGTGACCTGCCTCGCCCATCCTTCCGTGTCCCCACAGGTGACTCCAACCACCTGCGCTCCCTCCAGCCCCACGCCCGTCTGACCTGCCTTCCATCAGAGGTTGCCCGGTTCTCCAGAGCGACAGGCTTTCCAGGGGACCCTGGGGGCACACTGGTTAAGGGTTCCCCAATGGCCGACAAAAGGGGGGCAGTTCTGCTCCCACAGGCCGGCCGCTGCGCTACCAATTCGCATGCTGGCACCCGACGTCGCATGGGCGCTCCGGCCCTGCGAGGGGCCGCTCTGCCCGCTCCCTCCTCCCTGCAGCCCGAAAGAAAAGCTTTTCAGTGACCGTTCTTTCCTCCCTCGCCGCTCGTGACCTGTTGGTGATGGCCAGGCCCGTCTCCAGGCCTCTCCTCCCACCCGCCGCTCCCCAGCCCGAGTCAAGCCCGCGGGAACAATGCTCCCATTTTGCTCGTTTCTCGCCAGTTCCCCTCCTTCTGACAGTGGGCCCTGGCTAAAAGGAGCTGTTGGCAGAAGGACCCGCATTTAAAGTAGCCTGGGTGGGAGACCCGGGCCAGAACACAATGCCCTCTTGTTGGAGGGAAGAATTTGCTTATAGTTCAGAGGTCCAGGCCCCGACATCGGCCCAGCATGGCTTCCAGGCCACACAACCTTCCAGCACCCATCCCATGAAGCATTCCTTCCACGGAAGCTCCAGGAACGCCCGGCCCATCCGTGTAGTCTGACGTGGTGGAGCCGGAAGCAGAGATCACCACCCGCCTGTACGCCGCACCCCCACTGCCACCTCCCCAAGCCCCTAGAAGTGAGGAGGGACATCGGCACCCCGAGGGGCAGGGGTTCACACACCGGAAGCCGGGGACCACGGGAAGTCACACAAAACCAGCTCTCACCCCTCAGCAGCTCTTCCTGGGTGTGGCGTCCACCGGGAGATCGTGACAAAGCCCAGCCACAGAAGTCCACGGCCAAGGCTCAGAGAGAGCAGGCTTTCGACTCTGCTGGCCCCAGTGGCTAGGCTGTCTTTTTAGAATCTCTCTTGACCTCAGGGCCCCCACCCCATCTCTAAAATGGGGACAACGAGGTAAGGATACAGTGAGATGTGGGAAGCATAGCGGGGGTCAGAAAGGATAGGACAGCGTGTGGCCATTTGGGCCCAAAGGCTGGTGATTCAAACACGTGCCTGGCGACCTGCTTCCAGGCGGTCTCAGCTGTGAAAGCCATGTGGCTTTGTGGAGCAGTTCTGTGGACGCGTGGTTCTGTGGACCCATGGAGCAGTTCTGTGGACATGTGGTTCTGTGGACCCGTGGTTCTGTGGACCTGCGGCGCTCTCTCCCCAACCAGGACACTTGAGTTTGCCTGACACGGACAGCCAGGGCCCAGAGAGCACTCCTCCTCGTTCCTAACCCACAAACCACACACCCAGGTCAGGTCAGCGCTTTCCTTAGTTTCTTGGGTAATGTTCCAACTAGCTTCCTGCCGATAGAAGAATCCAGGAATATTCTAATTTTCGAAAGGCAGTGAATTCTTTGTATTATTCTTTTTCCCCCCCCCCCAGGGGAGAGGGGTTACCATAGCAATGCCCAAAGCATATCTTCACTCTTTTTAAAGCAGTATCGTATCCCGCTGCTCAGACCCACTTCTCGTAGGGAACCCCGTGCACCCGCACCTCTCGCACCGCCCCGTGAGGACGCATGGCCCTCTTGCTACTACTCTGGGGAATGCACTGAGGATCGTGCTTCTTGCCCTCCGCTTGGGCTGTTTCTCAGCTCACTCAGCACTTCCTTGGGATGAAAATGCCCTGGGTAGTCAGACACTCTTCTTTCCCACATGGAAAGTGGGTGAGGCTGCCCTGTGGGAGGCGCGTGCTAGGTAGGCTCCTGAGCAGCCCAAAGGCAGGCCCTTTCCCGCCTCGCTTCCTTCCGTGCCTCGGTGCCTTTCTCAATAAAACGAGGCCAACATTGCCATCCTCCTGTCATGAAACAGCGCCCAGTGGGGCTCTGTGAGTGAAAGAGCGCTTTATCGTCACGGGAGGAAGCAGCACAACCCGGCACATGGGAAACCACCGGTACTTGTCTGTAGCCAGGGAGAGAAAGCGCCACTCAAATGTCCTGAAGTCAATAAAAAATAATGGACTAGCAGGTCTCGCTGAACACCCCTTGGCATAAGCTTCAGGAACAGCTGGATCCAGGTGCCTGAGCGATGCCAGCCAACATCTTCGACCTCCAGCGCTTGCCACTGCTCTCCTCCGCGCTACCTTCCTTCTTGGGCGGGTTTCTGCTAGTTTAGCAATCCAAGGCAGACGGGACACCTTCTCCCGTGACTCCAGACAAGTTCCCAGAATTGACGGCGGAAGGATAGAAAGGGTGTGAATGCCCTCACGTGGCAGGCAATGTCTACATGTGGAACTGGGGGCGGGAGTAACAGCCGGAAAGAACACCGGTGCCCAAGGGCCAGCCAGAAGGTGGTAGACAAGAACACCCACCTCCCTTAGGATGAACCACAGAGATAGGCGACAGTATGTGTGGGCCTGCTCTGCCCAATGCAAAGTGCTGCACAGGTGTCCTGGTGTATCCAGAGCACAGCACGGGGCCTGGTCAAGCGGGCAGCTGTGCCCCTCACCTCACCTGGGAAGCTCCAGGTGCTTGGAGAGAAGCTGTGCTTGGGTGAGCTCCCTGCCCCGCAGGCTCTGCTATGAAGAGCCAGTGAGGGCTTGGTCACCATGGGAAGTGCTGGCAGGGTCCTTGGGTGGTACCAACGGGGAAATGTGCTCAGCTGCCATGAGAAAGAGGGACGGTTCAAATCCACAGAGAAGCACCTCAAAAGAAAGCTCGGGGATGCCTGTCCATGAAATCACGGACCGGAAATCCCCTCAAGTAAGTTGAACGCTAACGTCCGTGGGGTCCCTGTGGATCGCACGGACTCGGCGGCAGCCGGGTTTGGGAGGTGCTGACAAGGGGTGGGGTGGTGGGCACCGCGCCGGTCTTGAAGGGCTTGTAAGGAGTGCACGCTACAGTCAAGTCTGCCCCGTCCCAGAGGGGAGACACTGGCTCAGCAGGTAGCATCCATGAGCCTGGCGAGGAGAAGCGTCTGGGTGGTTCCGGAAAAGCAAAAGAAAATCTTCAGTGTGCAGAGGAAGGGAAAAAACCCCAAGAACAACAAACCACAGCTCCTAATTACCATTAGGGAATGCTCTGATCAAAGACCCTGGAGAAGATTTTTGATTCAAGGGAGGAGAAACACAGGGCACATGGCCCATGCTCCTAGAATCCGAACCACTGAGGTTGGGTGGGACAGCCACTGAAACTACTGCCCCGAGAGATTCGCTGTCAGACCAGACCCCAAAATGATCCCCCGAGGTCTTCTTTAAGCCTACCAACCATCTCTAAGATAGAGTGTCTTAATACAGGTCCTGGAATACAGAGTGTCTGTATTCATGAGTTCTGCATTTTCTCAAATAAAACATTACGTCTACTGGGAGCAAATCAGTAAGAGCAACTCAAACATTTAGACAGGAAGCGGGGTTGGGGGGGCGGGGGCAGTCAATCCATGTCAGCCTGCGAGTGACTACCCTCGAGTGACAGGCACATGTCGACACATGGAACTGGGGAGCAGGATAACAGCCAGAAAGGACCCTGGTTCCCAAGGGCAAGCCAGAAGGGTAGACAAGAGCACCCACCTTCCCTACAGAGGATAAACCAGAGGACATCCACGACACTGGGAACAAAGTATGAGCCTGGCTGTGCCAGGTGAGGAAAGGATGAGCGTCACTGAATTTTATGTAGTGAAATGATGGGCTTGGGATCTATCCTGTGATACTCATTTTCAAATAAGAAGGACAAAGAAGAAAAGAACAGCTGCTAAAGGGATGCTATCTCCATTCCATGATGGTCTGAATTTAGCTCCTACATTGTCCTTGATCAAGCCCTACCAGGCCTCCCACAACCTCCTCGTTGTTCCCTAGTTCCTCGGTTTGTTAACACCACCTCCTTTCCCCCACCTCCCCTTCTCCCTTGTCCTGCGAGGACCGTCAGTCCGTTTTTCTCTCCTCCAGGTTGTTTATCCAGCCTATCTTGTCGAGATAGACCCGCAGAGATAGTAATAGGGGCAAAAACAAGATGGAGTAAAAGAAAGCAACAAAAGAAAACAAGAAAACCAACGACAAAAAAGACACACACACAAAACAACCTGCAAATAGTTCAAAGTCTGCTTGTTGCCCTTTAGGAGTGTTTTCTGTCAAGTCGAATCAGCCATTTTTTCCAAACGTAGATTTCCAGGCCTTTCTTCCACGTTACGCCCCAACCTTTCTTAGGTAGTAGCTGACTGTGTTCATCATGTGTGCCAGCAAATCCCATGTCTTAGCTGAAACACCTTAACCTTAAGGGGAATCACTTACCCCCTCTGAACCTGTTTCCTCAGCGATCCCCACGGGCAGTCATGCTGCCCACAAGTACTGGATGCTTGGGGGATTGACAAATTTAGGGGTGGGGGTGAACACACCACTTGACCACTCCCAAACTTTCTGAAAATTCAATTCACTCACTCAATCATGATTTTGCTACACTTGCAAACCCCCAGCAAGATTTCCAGAGTTTTCATTGAATGGACTCTTTGCCCCGCTTCCATCAGACAGGCCAGTGGGTCGTTAGTCTTCCTTCCTTGCTGCGAGGTTCTGCTGAGTTATTTCCCACTCACAGGGCCCCTCATCGACGTGTGAACACTGCCTGGTCCTGTGCCAGGCTCACAACGGTTATGTCTGCGGCCACCATGTCCAGCCATCTTTCTGAGGCTCTTCCTCTGTCATTGCATTCCACTTTACCAAGTGTGTTCGTCTGGGTACATTAGACAGACGAATCCACAGAAACTCGTATGTATAAGACAGAGCTTTATATCAAGGGTAAGTGAACCTTAAGAAAGCATCCCGACCCAGTGTCGTCCAAGCCCTTAAGTCCAACAGTAGCCCATATGTCCAGCACCAATCTAGAGAATCCTCCTCCGTCTCATAAAACACACCCGATGACGCCAACTGCAGGAGGAAAGCAGAATCAGTGAGCGTGTCAGCCTCTCTGCGCTGGCAGGGGTCTCCGTGTGGCTGCTCCAGCACCCAGGGCTGCATCCGGGGAGGTCCATAGGGTTTCTCTTCAGGGGTGTCTTACAGAAGTGAGCCTTGGCAGCTGAAGCAGGAAACTGGCTAAGGCAGCTGCACCCTGGTCTGCCCATCAGAGCAAGAGACCCGAGAACCAGAAAGGAGAGGCTCACCGAGCCATTTATCACTCTGCCCTGCAATTAATCCCACATGTGTTAATCGGCCAGGTTGGCACAATAAACCCTAATGATCTTACCAAGCATGATGTCCTTTTCCAGGGACTGATCTCTCCATGTTCAAAGTATCTGAGATGACCTCTTCCCAGATTTGCCTCTACGGGGCATTCTAGCTGTCCTTTTTTTTTGGGCAGATCTGTTTGTTGTTTAGGCAGCTCGTGCCATGTTCAACATTCTTCACCAGCACCTCATTCAAATGCATCCATTCTTCTCCCATTTCCCTCTTTTCTTTCTGTTGTCCCTAGCACTCACTCAACGAACATGCTGGCTTTGGAAAATACACACCAATCTTCACACAGACCCCCACCCCCCAGCACATAGTAGGTCTTCTGTGATGATTAACTCCCTGGTTCCAGGTCAACTCTCATGACAAGAAAGTGAAGATGCCCTGTCCCTCTAACCCTTCCCTCCATAGCACCCGACGGTAGCCCAGAAGGAAAGTGGACCTTACGCAGGGCTCACAGACAGGCCACCAAACCCTCTGTCTGTGTCACAGGGTAGCTGAGAGGTGTAACTACTGAGTCCCCAGGACTCGGTATGTGACCCTAAAACACAACTAAAGCCCCCTCCCCACTATCGAGTCTATTCCGTCTCATAACAACCTTCCATGGGGTTTCTGAGGCTGAAAACCTTCATGGGGGAGACAGCAGCATCTTCTCCTCTGGAGGAGGGCTTGGTGGGCCTGGCCTGCCACCCCGGGCTTAGCAGTCCAATGCTGATCTGACGAGGAGGTTAAATCACCTTGGATTGCTCCTCTGGCTTCAATTTACAGCACAGTCCAGAAGCCCAGCTCCATGTCGGGGTATGGAGGGGTACACGGCAGTCCACGGATATTCAGGGGATCCCATGAATCAAGAGCAGCACATCGCATGTGCACATGCCTCTCTCTGTGTCACACACACACACACACACAGTTGGTTTTTTTTTTTTTTTTGACATTTACAGATTGTTTACCCATTGTTTTGTTTTTCACCTTCGTCATTTGGTATTAATATAAAGTGACCAGATTTTAAGCAGGACACCATTGACGGGGGGAGGGAGGGGAATGGGGGGCAGGGGTTCTTGATTAAAAATTTGGTCTATATGGAGCAACAAAAATGTTCATAGAACTCAAAAATAGTATTGTAATACATTTATTTTAATTTTAAAACGCTGCAGGACGTTGTTAAATTGTTAAAAAGTGGGACGTCTGGTCACTTTACCATTTCAGTTTTCAGAGAAGAGGGGCAGGTTTACATCCAGTGTCAATCTGCTTTATAAGAACAAGTGGAAATGATGGGCCTGGCTTGTCATGGGGCAGGGGGCAGGGGGTATAGGAGATAGAGATGTGGGCACCAGTCTTCACTGTGGAGATGGGCCAGTTACATGTGCCAGTTGCTTATTAACCCCCAGAAACCTGCCTCTGGGGTTTCTCTGTCTTCTTTCCACACAGATCGGCCAGAGCTTCGGTCTCCTTTGCTTAGGGCCTGGGAGCTGCTGGCCTTCCTTGTCATTGAACCATAATAAGTGGACTACAGCAGGGAGCAGGGGCAGGCAGCTCTGCTAAGGACCAGTGTTGGGAACATGAGAAGGAGTGGCGGAGACTGTGGCAAACTACAGAGGTGCAGCCACCCCTTGGCTCCACCCACCGTCTCCAGGCAGGAATGCACATGTCTGTGGGGAGTTCTCCCCAGGGAACGAGCCACGCCAGAACTTGGGGGGGTTGTAAACGGGGAGACCCTTCAGCTCAAATGCTGGCAACAGAGTCACGTGAGAGTCTTCTGTGGAGTGAGGCAGCCATGGCTGCCTCCCCTCCCCCGCCCCCATCTCCCCCACCGCCCCGGTGATCTCTGATGAAGGGGAATCAAGAGATGGGGTCCAATGAAGACCCTTGGACTAACTTACCCCGCGGGGTTCATTCCTCAGCTTCTCTGAGCCTCCGTGTTCCCATCTGTACCGGGGTCAAGGGCGGCCTGGGTCCACCACACTCTGCCCTCCAGGCCCATCGGCAAAGCAGTGGGCCGTGAGCATAGGGCAGAACTTGACACCAAGTCTCAAACCCGTCGCTCAAAGTGAGACGTTTCTCTTCCGGGATTGAGGGCTTGAGGTTGGGTTTTGTTTTTTTTTTGGAGGCAGAGGGTGTGTTTTTTAAAAAAAAAAACATAACACACCAAGTCAGGAATTTCACCAGGAGCGACGTGGCAGCCCCCAAACGGGTGCCCCTCTGGGCTGTGCTTGCGGAGGGAACATGCCGTTCCGCTGGCAATACCGGTGGGGAGACAATAACAGACAACCCGGGGCGGCTGATGCCGGCTCCCTGGGGAGCGGGCCAGCAGTGGCTGGCAGAGGGCGGGCCTCCAGCTCCACCAGAGAGAGGGACCAGGACACATGGGTCAGCACGATGGGCTTCCCTGCCCCACCTTTGAAGGTAAGCCACGCCCCCCACTCTTCAACTCATGACCACCCGGTGGGGCAGAGCAGAACCGTTACTGCCCGTGGGCTGCCCAGGTCGTGGTGTGGGTGGGAGTTGAAGGTCCCTCCCTCTCCCTCTGCAGCTGGGTGGGTGGGAACCGCCCGGTCCAGTGCTAGCCCGCAGAGAAATCAGCCTTTGTCTAACATCCAACCCAACTTTCTCACTCCCTCTCGCAGACAGGAGAGGGATCACGCCACACGGGGTGGGGGTGGGGGGCCTGCAAGGTGCACTGACCAATTTGCAGGAATTTGACATGGGGCCATTAAGTCAATGCACTTAAAATGCCCCCCCCCACCCCCCATCCCATGGAAGTATCTACACCAGAGGCATCTGTCTGTGCTAGAGCTCCTCCCCCTCCTCCTCCTCCTTCCTCCTCTTCCTCTGCCTCCTCCCCCGCTGGAGTGCTGGTTTACCAGGAGCCACGTCACTGCAGGGCCCTCTGTAGGGATGCAGTGCTCCCCTCCAACACCCCTGTCACCTCGCTGCTCCCTCTTCCTCCGCAGCCCCGAGCACTCACTGTCAGGCGGCCTGCACCCCTTGTCTTCTTCCTGCCTGCCTTTCTCCCTCCCACGAGAAACACAAACCCCAGGAGGGCAGGGACTTCGTCTGTGAAGCTCACAGAGGCTTTCCAAGGGCTGGGTCCGCGTGAGTTGCGTGGATGAGGGCAGCTGTGAGACGCCCAAGCAGGGGTGGGATTTCAGACACAGGATGTGGAGCACCGGCCCATGACCAGCAGGAACGGGCGGCCATCACCCAGGGCCTGGCCGAGGGCAAAGTCCCCACCCTGGGGACACTCACGCCTCTTGGGCTTCAGGGGAGATCACTGTCTGGCGCGGCGGGGAGACTTGTGAAAGGCAGTGTTGGGGAGGCTCAGAACACCAGGGCTGGAGCAAGAAGCAGAGGCCGTGACATCCCTCCCTCTGCCCTGCAGCCAGCCTCAGCCCTGCCCCCGAGCCACAGCAGAGGGTCCACTTGAGTGGAGACGGGGTTTTCGAGTCCCACCAAGCGTTTCCATCCCAGACACTCCCCGGGGCAGTTCTACCCCGTCCTGCAGGGCCGCTGTGAGTCGGCTGGGACTCAGCAGCTGTGGCATCGGGTTGGTTGGGAGCGGGCACCGACAAGAGTGAGGGAGACCCTCGGATGACATGGACTGGTCCAGGAGCCACAACCGGGGGCTCGAGGTCAGTGGCGGTGAAGGGTGAAGTGGGCCCAGGCAACCGGGCATCCTGTTGTCGCCAGGGTCACCGCCCGTTGTCGACAGCAGCTTCTGGCACCCATCGTGAACGCTCTCGACCCGCAGTGAGAAGACTCTCTGGAGACTCTGAAAGATGGCTCCAGCTCCCGTCCACCTCTCAGGCGGCCATCGATAGCCTCAGGCTTGACAAGTCCACCTCCGATTCAACTCACACCAGCCAACTCGTGACATTTCCTGCCAGCACGGAACAAGGGCAGCTTCCCTCACTCGGGAGCACTCGTCTCACCAAACTGGCAGGGACGCCTGGAGCCCAGGGCACGGCTGACTTCCAGGTGGGGTGTGGTCTGACTGTGTGCATGGGGCCGGGGCCGGGCCATCGACTCAGCGGAGGCCAGGACCACTCTGACGGGAAGGAGCTGCCTGCCTCTTGGCGGCGGTGACTTGAACACCAGGGAGCACTTGGCATTGTCTGAGAGATAGTTTGGGTCCTCACAGCTCTGGAAGGGAGACGACAGATACCTCCAGGGCACCAGCCAGCGAGGCCGCCAGATCTCCTACAAGGCACAGGATGGTCCCTACCCCAAACACATACCCATGCCAGAATAGCAGCACCGAGGAGCCCTGGTGGCACAATGGCTATGCACCGCGCTGCTAAGTACAGTGTCAGTAGTTTGAAGCCACTGGCTGGCTGCTCCAAGAGAGAACAATGAGGCTTTCTTTCTTTTCTTTCTTTGTTTTTGTGGCATCACTGCCCTGGTGGGAGGAGGAAGCCCGGCCTTGCTCCTCGAGAGCTGCTGCTGGATTTGAACCATCAGCCCTGTGGGCCGCAGCCCCGCACACAACCACTAGATCACCAGGGTTCAGCCTGAGGCTTTCTAATCATGAGGATTTCCTTGTAAGGACTGACCAAAAAAAAAAAAAAGCAACCAAAGAAGGGCAGCCAGAACACTCCTTGCAGGCAAGGATGGCAAGACTTTGTCTCGAGTCCTTTGGACATGTGTCATGGGAGAGACCAATCAGGCTTTATCAAGTACAGAGCTGGGAAAGATGGATCGATGCAGATGGAGTCTGGCAAGACAGGGTGGGTGGCTCGGTGGCTGCAGCGTTAGGCTCAGACATAAGAGTGGTTGTGAGGAGGGCCCAGGGCTGGGCAGTGTTTCATTCTGTTGGGCATCGGGTCGCTGTGAGCTGGTACCGACTCGGCAGCACTCCATGACAACAGAGCCAGAGGTTCACAGCCTGGGAAACTTACAGGAGCAACCCCACCCCGATCAGGGGGAACTGAGTGGGCTGACATGCGTCTGGTCTGGTTTGTTCAGTAACAACAGCGCTGCGGTCACAAAAGCTTCTTAGCCAACACCACGGGTTCTTGCTTTTCTTGGTCCTAGTGACCAACTGGGTATACACTTCATGGTCACACTTTTTAGTGGAGATCTGAAAGAGGAGAGATTTCCTTTCGCTCCTAATTCTACCCTAAGAAAGACTACAGGGGCTGAGCCCTGGTGGCCTAGTGGTAGTTTGCGGGTCTGCGGTCCACAGGGTTAACAGTTCAAATCCAGCAGTAGCTCTCTAGGAGCAAGGCTGGGCTTCCTACGCCCACCAGGGCAGTGATGCCACACACACACACACACACACACACACACACATACACAAATCTACATGGAAAAAAAAGAAAGCCTTCAGGGGTTCTGGTGGTTGGTGAGGGCTACACTGACTGCCAACTGCAGAGTCAACAGTTCAGAATCACCAGACACTCCGAGAAAATGGAAGTTTCTTCCTCCCATGAAGATTTCCAGTCCCAAAATCCCAGGGCGGCAGTCTTACCCTGCCTACCGGGTGGCCGGGAGTCAGACATCCCTCAATGGCAGGAAGTGAGTAGAGAAAGAGAGCCAACAGCACCGGCCATCCAATGGCAAATGACATCTGGCCCCGAGTCCCAGTGACAGAGAGACAATCAGGGGAGGTGCAGAGTGTGGAGAACTCATTCTATTCGCAGGGGAAATCCCTTCCCAGCTCCAATCAAGTAATAAGACAAAGAACCCCAGTAAGATTTGATTTCAACTCAGAGCGACCCTGCACAGGGTTTCCAAGCCTGCCAATCTTGATGGGAAGAGCCAGTCTCATCTTGCTACCACGTGGTAGACTTGAACCACCAACCCTGAAGTTGACAGGTAGTTCAGCGCTCATCAGACGGCACCATCAGGGCTCCTTCCCGTCAACTGCAATTGTGTGTACATGCGGCACCGTTCTGATGGCATACTGAGTTTGTGCTGGGCTGCTCACCAGAAGGTCAGCAGTTCAAACCCACCAGCTGCTCCGAGGGACAAGGAAGAGGCAGTCTGCTCCTGTAAGAACGGGCACCCTCAGAACCCCGAAGGCCCAGTTCTGCTGGATCCGATAGGGTCACTGTGAGATGGAATC
Source organism: Nesogale talazaci (assembly GCA_004026705.1). Taxonomy (NCBI): domain Eukaryota; kingdom Metazoa; phylum Chordata; class Mammalia; order Afrosoricida; family Tenrecidae; genus Nesogale; species Nesogale talazaci. The sequence continues at coordinate 13,715 of PVJH01038883.1, forward strand.
AGCTTGATGGCAATGGGCTAGGGGTTGGGTTCGCAGTTCTGGGTCTTAAATGGATTTTCATGTGGCACATCCACCTGTCCAGGGTTGGCTCTGTTTTCTTTTTTCAAACACTGTTTTTTCAGGCTCAACACACTCTGCCACAGCTGCCAACCAAGGCATCAGCATTACTGTCGTGTGGACATGATGGCCACTGGACGAAATGAGGCCAAGCCGGGGGAAGCGGCCATGGAGGACAATGCTCAGAGGGAGTCCAGGTCTGAAGGCTGCACCAAGTCACCCTTCCACCCCCGGGGAAGCCGAGTCATTTCCAAGCTTCCCTGGAGCCTCTATAAACCTTGATCGTTGCCTGCGCGCCTCTCTTTGCCAAGATTGTGGGTAAAGTCATGCCCGTCAGTCGCAGCAAGGGGGCCTTGGGGGAGACGCATTGGCACAATCACCACAGCAGTGGACCCGCCAGACTGAGGATCCTAACTATCTACTGAGTGCCACTTCTGAACCTCCCACCCTTACTCGATGACCCTCCAGGCCTGCAGCACAGGCAGGATCGTTGCGTGTGCCGGAAGCACCAACATCATAGGGGTGGGGGGAGGGGCAGGAGCTATAACAGAGAGGGAAGTGCAGACTGCTGAAGCAGGCCTGTGGCCGTCACTAATCTGGTGTCAATGTCAGGATTGGGAGTGGAGGGGTGGAGTCTAGCCTGTCAGTCTGGAGATAGCCAATGAGACCTCTGTGTGGGCATGGCTAGCTCCTGAGAATTCTGGGAAATCTGGCCGTATTTCCCCCTTGGAGGTGAGAGACTATGACTCAGTTCCTTGGAGACACACAAGTCACAAGGCGGGCTCCCAGTGAGACATCCTGGAGGAGAAGTCACATGGGCTTACCCTGATGGAACCAGACCTCTGAAGCCAGAAAAGCCACGTAGAGACTCCTGCCAGTGCTGAGATGCTTGAGAAGCCACGGAGAGGCCCCTGCCAGCACTGAAATGCTTCTACCCCCACTGGCCTGTGAGTGTCTTGATGTCATTGCTTGTGCCTCGTGAATCTGAAGAAGACTTTATAGACTGGTATCAGACATATGGGCAAATATCAGGCTTGTGGGCTTGGACTGGACTGGGCTGGGATGCTTTCTCCATGTTCCATTCTTCCTGTGTATAAACCTCTCCCTGATATACCTATGTGTGCTTGCGAATTGGATTCTCTAGTCTACCTGGACCCACACGGGCCCGCAGAAGAGGGGTAGAGACAGCATATCCGGTGGGTGTCGCTGGATGCTGTGAAGGCAGTCCTGGCTCAAGGCAACAACCTCTCGCGCAAGAGGACAAAGCCTTGCTCCAGCCTGAGCCACTGTCACACACGGAGTTCTGTGTCAATCAGCTCACTCAGGGCCTTCATCTCTTTCCATGAACAGGAAAGGAGCAGGGTGTCCTTTTCCAGGAACCGGTCTAGCCTGATCACGTGTGACGCCGTCTCATCACCGTCATGTCGAAGGAGCATTTAGGCTGCACGTGCGCGTTTTTCTGGCCCTTCACAGCACTTGCAGTAGCGGGAGGTGTTTGTAATGTGGGTTTGGGGTTCACAGGAACCAGCCTCCTCCTTTCCAACAAACATTACTGACTCCGGTTTGGGAATCCACCTGGTCTCCCACTGCATCTTTAGCTCCCCAACTGCATGTGGTGCAGTCCAGGGGCAGGGACCGACTGCAGATGGGCCTGAGACCTCTGTGTGAGTCCTTGAACTAGCCGTACCTGAAACCAGACCGCCTCGAAAGTTTTCATTTCTCCCAGTCAACGAGTTTCCTTTGGACTCCACGCGGCTGGGACGCATGGTTTCCGTCACTCCCGCCCAGAATACCTCGACTGCGATGGGGGCCCCTTTGGCTGGGTTTTTGGTAAATTCCAGCTTAAGGGCTGAGGAGGGCAGGCTGTTAACTCCGGCTTGTCAGTGTGGACCTCCCAGGTCTTGAGTGCTCTGAGAACTTTCCCCGGTCCCCTTCATGACTCAACTTTCCAAACTCCTTTGGGGGAAGGCTTCCAAGCCACCCGCCACCCCCCCCCCCCTTTCTTCCCGGCACGCCTGTAGCCATTGGAAATTATCGCCTCAGCCCTGACAGCGCAAGCTACCCGAGCCACTCCGTGCCATTCTAAACAGTGGCTGACAATCATTTACGAAGCCTGCAAGCGTTTCACCACTCTGAAATCAACCCCAGATGACATCACGCTAATCGTCATGAAAATCATGAAAACCCGAAGGAGGGTGGGCTTGGACCCTTTTGTGATTTCCCATGATGAGAGGTGATCGGGGAAGCGTCCCGAGAAAGACACGAAAATGAAGCAAACTGATTGCTACTTGGAAGAGTTCTCGGCTCCCAAACCCCCGGAGAGGCAAGTCCTGCTTTTTCCTGGAAACAATTTTTAGCATCTCTTGGCATCCTCTCTTGTCAGTAACTGGGGGGGGGGGGGGGGGGGGAGAGTACAGGCGGGGGGAGAAGAGAGACTCAGAGGAGTGCAGTTTGACTGAGCTGAGATTCTCCATCCACGTCAGTATTTCAGGGGTCCCGGTCTGTTAGCAAGCCCTCGGGGCTTTCAGGTGGCTCTGCCAGGGGACTCTCATATCAGGACGTTGCTCAGAACATCTGGCAACACAGTCTACCTTCTGAGCAGCACCAATCAGCGGGACCCGGGGGTGGGCTGCCTGCCTCACAGATCAGCGGGGACATGCGCTCGCAGGGTTTGCAATGGCCCAGGTTTTTCCAAAGTAGACCAACAGGCTTTGCTTCCACGGTGCCTTCTGGGTGGAGTTGAACCTCCAACCTTTGTGTTCACAGCAGGGCGTATTAGCCATCTGTCCCCTTCCAGAACACCATGCTTTCTGCAGGCCTGGTTGACAACCAATGGGTGTTCCACTCCCCTGCTTGCATGATCTGTCTGACCATGGTGGGCATCGGAGCTGGCAGTCAGGGATTTCAGTGGGCTCTGTTTTTTTCCCCCCTTTTTTTCTTAAATATCATCTTAAGACACATTAAGGCAATAGAGGAATCCATTGACAAATGAATCCATCAAATGAAATAGCTGTCCTGGAAGTGTCAACTCGAGAATCATTGGGAACTTCAGACAAGG
>PVJH01038884.1:0-16815 GCA_004026705.1 Nesogale talazaci
ATTCTTTGGACCCAGGGTCTGTCTGCTGAAAACCTCCTGGACAAGATGTATGCAGACCTCTCAGTGACACGACCTTCCTGAAAGTGACAAAGACCTTCCCTAAAAGCTGAGAGAGCTGGACCCCTAAGTTCAGATGTCTAACTTCCTAAGTGGTGAGAAAATACATTTCTGTTGCCAAAACATCCACTTGCGGTGTCTCTGTTACAGCAGCACGAGAGAACCAGGACATCTGAGTACTGTTCACAGCAAGTAGGCTCACGTTCCTTCCCTGAATGTCACTGCCATCCTGACCTCTACCACATAAATTTCCCCCGCTTTTAGACTGCAAATCAGTGAAATTGTCGGGTACACACTCCGAATAGCATTCTTTGTGCTCATCATTATGGCATTAGGGTTTGTCCATGCTACTATGTGAAGCAGTAGCTAATGTCTTTGTATTGCACTACAGCATTCCATTAAATGAATGGGTAACAATTGTTTACTGCTCCACTGTTGATGGATATCTGGATTGTTTCAAATTTGAGCCTATTATGAGCATTCTGGCACAGAGATTTGGGTTAGCACATGAACACAATTCTTAATATACAGAATGAAATTGTTGAATCTTTGAAGCCCATACACCACATTATTCCCCCGTCAGTGACATGCGGCACCTCCACTGATGCCACATCTTTGCCAACACATAGTATGATTAGTCTTACTTTTAGACATTCTGATAACTATAAAGTGATATAACGTGTACTTAACCAGTGACTTGTAAAGTTGGAAACTACTGTCTACTCCTTGACCAACTAACCACATGCCGTGTCCCAGCCTGCGGGTCCATAATTAGCAAGTGCTGGAAGGAGGAGCGGGAATTTGGGAGACAGGAGACGCAAGAAATGGAGATAAGACAGTACTCTGATCAAGTCTCGTTTATTGAGTGGAAGGTTCCAACTTATATAGGCCAGCAAAGAGGGAACAAGCTGCAGGTGTTTCTGAGAAGCCTAATTGCAAAAACAACATATTCCTGTGTGTGGAAAGCCCTTGGTATTTTTGGCCAGCTCGGAATGTCAACACCGTCCATAGCAGAACAAATTGCACCCGTGGCTGCAGAATGGAAAATTACAGAGTTCAGGCAATAAAGATCAAGACAATGGCCGGGCCTCATGGCTCCAGACAGGCAAGGCTATGGCCGGGCCTCATGGCTCCGGACAGTGCCTTAAGTTTTTTGCCTGTTCAAAAAAACTGTTTTGCCTTTTTCTTTTGGATTTGGAGGAAGTTGTTGTTGTTCTTCTTCTACTTTTTTTTGGCATCACTCCCTCTGGTGGGAGTGGGAGGCCCAGCCTTGCTCCTGGAGAGCTGCTTCTGGATTTGAACCACCAAGCCAGTGGGCTGCAGTCCTGCACTCAACCACTACGCCACCGGGGCTCAGCCCTGGAACTTGTTCTTCTTCATGGACATTTGGTCACTTGTAAAGATGCCTTCTTCATTTCTGGTGACTTATTTTTTCACTTGCTTGATAGCATCTTTTCATGTTAATTTCATTGTTGTCCAATTTATCAATCTTCTCCCTTATAACTGTTGCATTTTTTTTTTTGTGGGCATCACTGCCACCTGGCAGGAGTAGGAAGCCCAGCCTTGCTCCTGGAGAGCTGCTGCTGGGCCGCCAACCCTGTGGGCCGCAGTCCCGCATTCAACCACTAGCACCACCAGGGAATGGCCCCAGTTGTTTTGTTTTATGTCATGTTTAATAATTTTTACCTCAACATCTTGAAGATATCCGCTTATGGTTATCCTCCATTGCTTTACTCTTTACATTGAAAAGCACAATTCATTTGGAATGAATTTTTGTACATGATGTGAAGTGGTGGTGAAGAGGCATTAAACCCAGTATCATTTGGGTAAAGAAAGCTTCCTTACCCGTACTTTGTCGCAAGTCATTCACTTTCTATATGCATATGTTGTTCAGGTTTGGGTCCTCTATCCTGTGCCATTGGGTCTGCTGGTTTAACTGGATCCAACACTTCATTGCATTGTCTAAGTACTTTTTATTGCTTTGCAAATAGTCTTCGTAGCCAATTTTGTGAGCCTTTCAATAGTCTGTTTTTTTTTCCAAGTTTATCTTGGATTTTCTTTAGTTTGCATTTTCATATAAATTTAGGAATCAGAATGTTCATTTATATACATACACACACATAACCCAGCAAGGATTTTAATTAGGATTGTTTTGAATCGATGCACCAGTTTGAGGGAGAGTTGGAATCAGCAGTGAGGATAAAACTGTCTTGGCCAACTACAGACACATAGGAGAGACTCGGTGTTGCTGTCCTCGGAGCAGACCTACCCAGCAGGAAGGCCTCTTGTCTTTGTGTTATCCAGAACTGCAATGTTCTTGGAAGAGCTATTCATAGGAGGTTGAAAGTACATCAAAATAATTTACCGAGGAAACTGTGCAAGATCAACTTCTTCTTCTTATCCCAATTTCTTACTAACAAAATCACTTTCTAACCATCAGTCTCCCTGTGTATCTTGACGTAAGCAGTCTGAGAACCCTTGAAAAGAATTAAATGTGGGATCAAATAAGCATTGGATCTGGTATTACCAACGCTGGTTCACGATCAGAGGCAGGGTGCTGTAAGTTGGCTGCAGCTCCAGGGCCCTCTCAGCCTCTGTTGAGTCCCCGACACTGCTATCACATTCTTCCCATCTCCTTTGCACTCGTTGGCCCCTCCATGGTCTCCTGTGGCCGGCTCCCGTCCCTCTGACCTTCTAGGCGTCACTTTGAGGCCTTCCTCTGTTGTTCTGCCACATCTCCATAACAGGTGCTTATCAAGGCTGACTGTGTACCAGAATTGCTGAGGGAGCTCAGAAGTCTGCCCATGACGGGGTCACTCACCCAGAGGGTCGAGGAATTGGTGACTCAGTGATGAGTCTGGCCTGGCTGTTGTTCAAAATTCCCAGGGGATTCTAATGTGCAGGCAAGGCAGCTTTCATCACAGTGCTCTCAGTTGGTATCCTTAGCCCGAGGCTTTCACTGTGCTCCTTCTGTCTGTGCGGCTTCTCCTCACCAATGGCTCACGAGCACGTCCATCTTCTTATGGTCAAGATGGAAACCTCGACCTTCCCCGTCATAAAGCCTGTTTGTCTTCCCAAGGTCACCTCCACAGACGCAGGGATACGACTCACCAACCAGGAGTCTCTGTGTCTTCCCGCCTTTTGCTCACACTCAGAAATGTGCAGAGGGGCCGGGGTGTGCAGAAGGCTACGCTTGACAGTGTGAGCCCCACGTCGATGAAGCCCGAGCAAATCTCCTCTGAGCACAGTGGAGGGACGCAAACAGCCTGGTTATCAGACAGACAGCCTCGCAAGATCGGTTATGGCAGCTGTCATTAGGGTAAAATGTAGTATCTTAGCATTTGATCTCCCTTTGACCCATTTTAAAGTTTAAAAAAATAGCAACAGGGCGGAACACGTGGCCAAACTCTCCAGTGAATCCCCTCCGACCACAGACCAGGGATGTGACGAGCTTTGCACAGCGCACTGAAAAGTGGATGATTACAGATGCTGTTAGGTTAAAATGTAACACCTTATCATTTGATCTCCCGTTGGACCCACTTTAAATTTGGTTCTACTTTTAACATTTTTCACTTTCTTTTGAAAATAATTATTCTAGGGCTGAGCCCCGGTGGTGGAAATGGTTGAGTGCGGGACTGTGGCCTGCGGGCTTGGCAGTTCAAGTCCAGCGGCGGCTCTCAGAAGTAGCACTGGGTAGCGCCCACAACCACCAGAGGCAGTGATGCACCCCCAAAAAATAAAAATTATTATTCTATTGGGGGCTCTTCCAGCTCTTATAACAATGCATACATCCATTGTGTCAACCACATGTGGATATATGTTGCCATCATCTTTTTCAAAACATTTTCTTTCTTCTTGAGCCCTTGGTATGAGCTCATTTTTTTCTCTCACTCTTCCACCCTCCCACCCTATGAATCCTTGATAAATTATAAATTATTATTATTTTGTATCCCGCACCATCCATTGTCTACCTTCATCCATGTTTCTGTTGTTCATCACCCTGGGTGTGTGTGTGGGGGTGTTATACATCGATCATTGCTATTGGTTCCCCATTTCTCCCTCTCCTTTCCCCCCTCCCCTCATGGTATTGCTACTCCCATCATTGTTCCTGAGGGGCTTATCTGTCCTGGATTCCATGTGTCAAGAGCTCTTATCTGTGCCAAGATACATACTTTGGTCTAGCCAGATTTGTACGGTAGAACCGGGGTCATGACATTGGGGGAGGGCTTTTCTTTTTCTTTTTTGCTTATTTCTGCTTTCTTTTCCATTGAGGTTTCTCACTGCTTTACTTTGTCATTGTTGCTGTGTGTTTTTTTTCCAGAATATTTTTGTGTATGTGAAATCCCAACGAAACTCACTGCCATCGAGTCATTGCCATCTCACAGCGGGTTCCCCCCTGTGGGTTTCCGAGACCGCAACTGTTGATGGGAGTAGAAGGTCCAGTCGTCCACCCGCAGAGCTGCCGGGGGTTTCGAACTGCTGCCTCTGCAGACTGCAGCCCAGTGTGTAACCACTGCTCCCCCAGGAGTGACTCGACAGTGAGGGTAACTGGACTGATGGTTCCTTAGGGGTCTGGCGGGGGAGGTTGGGGAAAAATGTGGAGCTGATAGCAGTGAGTATAAGAAGAAAGTGTTCTAAAATGGACTGTGGTGATGATTGTACAACTCTTCTCGGAACCACAGAGGCGATCTAACTCCCAGACCCAGTGACATCCATCTCCAGACCACGACAACACCCTTCCTGGATGACAGGGTCACTCATCCTGTGACCCCATCCCTGATCACAGTGATTCTTGCCCTCATCTACAGCAACTCCCATCCCTGGATGACAGGGCCACCATCCCAGACTACCCCATGATCCCTAAACTATTTTGATAGCCTATTAATGAGCCCATTGTCCTCCATTCTCAGCCAGCTATCAATGATCTTCAGAAAACCTATCTATGTGAAATAATCTACATTCTGGGATTTTTTTAGAGGGGCATCACTGCCCTCTGGTGGTCTTGGGAGCTACCCAGCGTTGCTCCTGAGAGAAGCCGCTGGATTTGAACTGCCAAGCCCGCTGGCCGCAGTCCCGCACTCAACCACTTATGCCACCGGGCCAGAAAACCTATCTAAGCTCATAATTACATCCTGATTTAGAACCATTTTGCTTAAAATCTACATTCCTCTCCTGGGCCTGCAAAACACAGCCTGGCTGGATCTGTATCCTCTCTCAAGTAGATGGCTTGTCTTTCTGTCAGTCACAGTGCTGTTGCCCCCGCCCCCCTGCCCCCCGAGCAACTGGGGCCTTTCCCACTTCTACACTGGGTCCTGTTCTTGGCATGCATAACTTTTTATCGCTACTTTTGCATTCCAACATCATCTCCTCAGAGATCTTTCCTGCCCTGTCAACTCAAGTAGATCCCTCTCCCTGCTATTTTTCTCAGAACTCTGTTTTCTCTTTAATGAAGCGTATCCCTCTTTGTAACTGGATAATCAATGGCTTGTTTGTATGTTTTTAGTTTGTGCCCCTGCTCAAATATATATCCATGATGACAGGGACCATGGAGCTATAAAGCAGCATCCAGCACAGAGCTGGGGTCACAGTGAATGTTTGTTGAATGAAGAAGGGAAGGCGCTGGGGTTGGTTCTTGACTACATGCCCAGAGCCCAGCTGCATGCAGGGCACATATTTGGTATGTCATTACCCTCATCATTGTGTGGTGACCAAGGGCAGCACCTGGTGACATGCCTTGTGTAAGCTGGTTGTCACACCGAGACCCAGAAAAGATGTGTGGGTTGTTCATGCACTGATTGAATCAAATAGACCAGCCTGTGATTCAGCAGTGTGACCCCCTTTCGAGCACTTGAACATTATGATGTTCTGAGGAAAATGTGGCCTCACTGGAGAAGAGACAGAAGAGACTCCCCAGTTGTTCTGGCAGGAGTACCTCCTGTTTCCCATGCCTGGTGTTTCTCCAGAGTGGTGGGATTTCCTGTCTATGGAGGGAGTCCCGAGCGTGAGTACAGAATGCTGCTGTCCAGAGCTGTAGAAGGCATGTGCTCCCCCAGCCCAAGAGGGACATCTGTAAATGATGGCCATGTGCTTGACCACAACTTTAAAGAGGTGGCTCTGTGCAGGCCATATTCTCTGACCACACTGCAGTCACAAGAAACCCATCATCAGAAAAATATCCAAATCCCTGTATAATTGCCACGCAACAGTCAAAACAAAATCATAATGGGAACAAGAAAATATCTGGAATAAAACAATATGAGAAAGTATCAAAACTTGAGGGGTTCATTCACGATTAACAGAGCACCTACCATGTGCCAACAATTGTTCAAAACCCTGGAAAGACTCTAGGAACAGGAGTCCACGCCTCCTGGAGCATAACTATTGTCAGGCCAACTGAGCAGGCAGTGGATACACGCCAGGAGTCTAGAAAGCACCAGACCAAACTAAGGCTGGGGGAGAGCCAGCAGGGAAGAGGAGGACAGGCGTGCTGTGGTGGGCGAGTGGGAGGAGGCGTGATGTTAAGGGGAGCGTTCCCAGAGGCTGGCTGACAAGGTACCAGGGAGCGGGGAGCCTAAGGAAATGGAGGACAGGGCAGAGATCTGAGGGCATGGAAGGCAGAAGCAGGAGATGTCCACAGGGCCAGGGGGTGGGAGGCTGAGCGAGTGACAGAAGAGAGAATAAGAAGTGGCAAGAGAGAAACCGTTTGGGCCTGTCAAGCCGTTGGGAGGACCTCGGCTCCATTGTGAGGAGAATGGAAAGCCCGGGTGAAGCTTAAGCAAAGCGATGGATCCGCTTGGGCCAGCAAAGAACCACTGTCTGCGCAGGCAGCCGGGTGGATGCAAAGTCAAGGGTGTGTGCTGCTCAGTGGAGGGAGTGGATGGAGCTGGGGAGAGAGAAGGGCATCGGAGGAAACAGAAATACTGTGTGGCAAAAAAAAAAAAAGCTTCGCACACATTGGCTCTTGTTCATGTGAAAGCATCTGCCTATGAAAACAGAAGAGACTCTGTGTGTGTGTGTGTGTGTGTGTGTGTGTGTGTGTGTGTGTGTAGGGGGGTGAGTCTCCTGTCTGTTCAGGACACATTGCTTTTTCCTGAACTTTTTATTGTGAATTGGGTGAAGGTTCACGGAAGAGTTTAATTTTCCATTCAACAATGCACACACCTCCCGGGGCTGAGCCCTGGTGGCGTAAGTGGTTGAGCGCAGGACTGTGGCCCGAGGGCTTGGTGGTTCAAATCCAGTGGCAGCTCTCAGGAGCAGCACTGGGTAGTTCCCACAACCACCAGAGGGCAGTGATGCTCCCCCCCAAAACAAAACAAAACAAAAACATATAAAAACAATGCACACACCTACCAATGCAGCATCACTTAGCCCACTTCCTATTCCTGGTTTCTCCTCCTTCTTTACTAATCCTTCTGAACTTTGCCCTTGAATGAAGGCTGCATTTCTGCTCTCAAATGGCTGATTAATCATGGAGTGTGTCCCTCTGAAGTGTAATGGTTCTCCTTCTAGCACTGTCTATTTGGGGTTGAAAATGGAGCTGCAGGGATGTGTAAGGGCATCAAATTATTTAATGTGGGTCTTTTAGCCAGTCTCTAACTCCCACCAAATGGCTGTTTGCCTCATGGATCTGGGTAAGAAGGCTTTCGGGGTTTGGGGTAAAGGGAGCGGGGAGAGGGGGACACGGATAGGATCCACCTGTGAATGATTGCTAATAGAGACATTGTGATTGCCATCTTGCTGGGTATAAGAGGAGCTCTCTGAGAAGCAGAGGGAGGGAACTTCACTAACATCAAGAGCTGGAGTGGGCTCCATCCTGCACAGTGAACCTTCTGGATCCAGAAGACACTAGAGAAGACATCCGGCAGAACCAAGCACCCGAGCACAAGGCAGAGGGGTGGACATGCCAGCACATGGAGCAAGTAAAGCCGAGTGCTTTGGGGCGGGAAGCTGGCTTGGGGAACAAGGTACCTCTGGGCATTCCCTTGGGGAGGTGGGCATGCTGAACCTCAAAGGTTCTGTGGGAAGAAGGTTTTGGGGAGCCAAATGCCTTCAGACTGAGGCTTCCTGGAGTGGGGGACCACTCGGCACTGAATTCAGGGAACTGGCTCACTGACCCACAGAGCCCGAAGGGCATGTTTGCTGGCTGAGGTGGAGTGGCATACCCTTTGGGCATTTATTAGCGGCCCTGAAGGAACTTTGTAACGTGTTCTGACTGACCCTATCTGTCCTGAGCACTTCTCACCTTCTTTGCAACCTGCCAACTTCCTTTAACCATGAAGACTGTGCGTTCTGTCTGGTCATTGCAAGGAGTTACCAAACTCATCACCTCGACAAGCTGAGTGTTATGAATGACAGCATGGGGAGAGTTCATCTCCAGGCCCGAAGGGTGACTAGTGGTCAGTCTCTATCCAGCAACGAGCCTGGATCTTTTAGTTTGGTTCCACATTTTCCTCAAGCTTTGTGCAGGACCTTCACATCAAATGTGACACCTTTCAGAGCGGTTGGAAGTGAGAGCGGGGCACCATCTAGTTCTTCTGGCCCCAACACATTTTCAAGAAAGAAAAGCAAATTACAGAATAGTAAGTGGTGAATAAATCCTCTTGCTTGCTAGGCACCAATGACCCGTGTGGACCTGTGTGCGTGCTACTCAGGTAAAGGGGCTGGGGAAGGACATGGCCAGACCTTTGGTTTGGGCACCTCGGGAGGTGGCAGTTGGAGATGGACAGCTTCACCACCAGACACTTTTTACTGTTAACCACCTGGTGTGATTTCAGTGTGAGAAATCGCAGTTTTAAAATGAGGGTGAGAAAGGGAGGGCCAAAAAGAGAAACCTTTGAAAAGGGATGTCATTTCCCACAATTGCTTCTGAGCCGCTTGCTAACGATCAGCTGTGTTGAGTGAGTCTGTGGAGCGAAAGGGATCGCTTTGATTTGTTTTTCCAAGGTAAAGCCATGAGGACTGCCAAGAGCCGCTCAGAAAACAGAGCAAGCCCACTGCCATGCAATCCATTCTGACTCACAGTCACCCCAGTGCAGGGTAGGACTGCCCCAAGCCTTACAGGAATGGAAAGCCTTGTCTTTCTCTGCCGGTGTGGTTTCAGCCTGCTGACCTCGCGGTTGGCCGCCCAGAGCATAACCTGCGACACCACGAGCTGACATTCCTTTTAAAAGCTGGCACTGCCTCTTCTGGTAGGGGTGGGGGGCTAGCATTCCCAAACCCCACCGAAAATAAGAGGTGCCAACTTTGAAAAGGAAGGGAGCATATGTCCAAGAACTACCCTCAAATGCAATGGAAAAGGTCTCGTCTGAGGAAGTGCTGTCGCGGTGTGATAACAAGGATCAGTGTCAGAGGAGACCCTGTGCGCCTGAGGATTCTGGGAGGAGCAGAGCAAGCGTGCTCCTGAGACAGGAAATGGGATGGTGGAAAGGAGAGAGTGAGCCCAGAGTAAATAGCCTGGTTTGTCCACTAAAAAGAAGAAAGCATAGCTAACATGATCTATGTTGACTGTGTCTTTGTGAGAAAAAAATGAGGTCAAATTGTCTGAATTCTGTTACAAGAAAACACATCAGAACCCGATGAGAGTTTTCTTGCTTTCTGACATCTTTGCCTGCCTGGACTAGCTACAGGGAGAGCTCAGGAAACGGCTGTGTGCCCGCCAGCTGGTGGCAGGACGGGCGAGGGGGAGGCGTGCTCTGACTCTGGAGGCCTCGATCTGCTCCCCCTCCCGTGCAGACCAGAGGAGGCAAGGCTGGGATTTCCTGGGCATCTCTGGTTGCTGGAATGCTCTGGAATTCCGATGGTATCTGCTACACAGCAGATCTTCCCAGGGGCATTCCTAATGCGGAGTCAGGGAAGAGAGGAGAAGGTGGCGATATCCAGGCCAGTTTCTCCAGGTAGACAGGGCTCTCCTCCCAGGAGCCCCTGCAGCCTGCTGTCCATTGAGCAAGCACAGACCTTGGTGCGGGGGCCCTTGGGTGCCTGGCCTTGGGGCAAGTCTGATGAGGGCGGGTCCAAGCAGCCTCCCTTCCAGTGACATAACTATAGGTGCAGAGATGTTCTGTACAGAAAACCCGGGGGAAGACAGAGAGTGTGGAGAGCCTGGTGGCCAGAGAGAGCCCTCTGCAAGCCTGACTTGCAGAAGCCTCTGTGCCTGTGCTGAGGCTTCCCCGCCCAGGCAGTCACCAGGCAAGGCTCCCAGGACTGGTGAGTGAGGCTGCTCTTCTCCAGTGAGAGGCCAGCCCACGACAGTCCTGGGTAGTGGTGACAAGAACAGTAGCAAGGGTGGCTCCGAGGGTTGGGGACGGAACTGTTATGATGACAGCAATGAAGGCACCAGGCCGCGGCTGTGAAGAAGCCTGTGGGCTCATGGCCTTTGCGAGAGCAGCAGAGGGCGTGACCACTGCCCCACCAGGGCTTCTTTTCTGAGGGCTTATGGATCAGGTGTCAAACGAAGTACTAGACATCACCCACACGTGTTCGTACACAGGCTCATTCACTCCTCAAAAGATTTCAGTAAAGGAAGTACTTTGTGGAGAAATTCCATGATCTTTTCATTCAATTTTCCCAACTTTCTGAAGCGCCCTCATGTTGCCCCTCTTTCAGAGATCAGAAAACTGGGCAGAGTGCAGACAGACCCGTGCTGTGGACCTGGGCCTGGAAAAGTCCCTCAGCCCTTGGTTCACTCAGAAATGCCAATGGACAGCCAGCGGGGAGGACAGTGGGGTCCCGTGAGCACCACATCCTCGAAGCCTGCTGGAAAAGGGCTGTGGCAAATGGGAGAGCAAGGCATAAGGAGAGGGGTCACAGCTGAGAATATCCGGGCTTACCACAGCCTCCGAGGTGGACGTGTGCTTCTGTAGTGCCGTTTTGGGCAAAGTCTTCCTCTGAGGCAGCAGGTGCAGCTTTAGTTTGCCAAACAGGATCTTCAATGAGAGCAAGGGGACCGGGATAGGGGGTGTCAGGTCAAAGCAGCCAGCCTGACACACACACACACACCACCACCACCAGACACATACACACACACACACACACACACACACACCCCACTGCCACCACACACACTCTCACCACACATACACACCATGCACACACAGCCCTGAGGCAGTCTGACCTGAGAGCTCCCGGGCTGGCTCTCTGTGTGAGAACCTGAGCACCTGACTGTCAGACAACTGACAGGAAATGACCGGCACGGCATGAAAACGTCACCCCCTCGGGTCCCCGGAGGAGAAACACAGTTTCGGAAAGAGCTGCGATTTCATGTTACCTCTCGGAGCTGGTTGTTACTTGTGATCAGAAACTGCTCTCCTGCCACAAAATGAGCTTCTTGCTCCAACTCCTTAAGGCGAGACTGCAAATGTAATCGACACCATCTCATCAATCAGGCGATCTCAAAGTCCTTTGATTTGCTCAGCCAATAATTCCCCCCCATACAAGAAGGGTTCATAGTAAAATGAAAACAACCCTTAAGGGATCAAAGTGGACATTGAACATTAGAAAGACAGAATGGGGCAATACTCAAGGAGAGGACATGAACACAGGAACCAGTGCCCTGGAAGGAGGGAGGTAAAGAAGGAATCCTCCAGCAATGCTACCTTTGGAGCAGGGATGCCCACCTCCCACCACAGACCTCAGTGCCACCCTTGGAACATGGATGTCCACCATGAACTTCAATGCCACTGTTAGAACAAAGACGCCACACCACACCATGAACTTCAAAAATTGTCCCAAAGTAGAAGTGTTAGGACCAAGCTAACTGGTGACTACAGGGATGACAAGATAGTGTCTCTCCTCTCCCAGAGAGCAGCTCTCAGGCAAAAAGGGAATGAAGCCATGTGGAGACACAGCCTGGGCTGAAGCGTGGAAGGTGTGGCTAACCCAGGAGTCCTTGCAGATAATGTTCCTACCCAGCTGACCGGGGTCCTGGGCACAACAGTCAGCCCCATGGAACTGACCTCCCAGTCCGTTGGAGTTGGGAGAAAGGCAGAGGCAGGGCAGGACTCTGAAAAGAACCAAAGAAGTTAGGGATAAGGGCGGCCATCGGCCTAATCTGTGGAGAATGTTCTCCCCTCCCCTCGGCAGTTGATGAGAACAGCCCAAGACGGAAGTCCTGAAAGAGGATGAGCAAAGGGGCTGGGGAAACAGAGGGACAAGCATGCTACCAGCACATGTGGTGGATTGTTGCCGTCCCCTCAGCTCCTGTGCATGCATGAAGAGCCCCCATAGGGTGTTCGACGCTGTGACTTTCTGAAGGCAGAGGGTGCCTCTCTATGGGTTTGAACTCCTAACCTGCCAGCCAGTGCCCAAGGGCATTACTGTTTGCCCTATCCAAGGGCTCCTTACAAAGCAATAATACGACGCAGCAAAAACCCCAAAAGAATCCAGAAACTACCGCTTCAATTAAAATCTATCCAAAATCTATAGTCAAAGAAATAAAAGAAAGAAAACAAGGAACAAAGTATTAGAAAAAGATAGTGAATAGCTTCAGGCTTAAGTCATGCATTCCAAAAACACACACACCAAAAAAACCCACCCAGGAGAGTTAAGGTTTATTTATTTTTTGTTTTTTTGGCATCACTGCCCTCTGGTGGTGGGAGTAGGAGGCCCAGCCTTTGCTCCGTGGAGCTGGAATCGAACCTCCATCCCAGTGAGTTGCAGTCCCGTGCACAACCACTACGCCACCGGGGCTCAGCCATTAGTTAAGGTTTATTGTGCCAACCTGCCAACCTGGCTGATGAACACAGGTGGGATTCACTGAAGGGCGGAGATAAATGGCTCAGCAAGCCTGGCATGTCTCATCTCTTGTTCTCTGATAGTTGGACCAGTTGTGGCTGCCTCTGCTAGTTTGCTGCATCAGCTGGCAATGCTCATTTCCTGCGAGGCATCTCTGAAGAAAAGCCACGTGGACCTACCCCGAGGCAGCCCTGGGTGCTGGAGAAGTTTCACAGAGGTCCCGCCAGCGCTGAGATGCTTGCACACCCTGATCCAGCTTTCCTCCTGCATTCAGTGTCACCGCGTGCATTTCGTGAGATTGATGTCACACATGTGGGTTAATGTTAGACATAGGGACTTGGACTAGACTGGGTTGGGATGTTTAATGTGCAATTAGTCTTCATATAAAACTGTCTCATGAAATGAGTGTTTATGAATTTTGTTTCTCTAGTCTACCCAGACTAACACACCACCGCACTGGCATCAGGTCGATTCTGACTCACAGTGACCCCGTACGACAGGAAGGAACTGCGTCTGTGGGTTCCTGAGACCGTCACTATCCCCGGGAGCAGAGAGCCTCATCCTTCTTCACGGAGCAGCTGGTGGATCCGAACTGCCGGCCTTGCCATTAGTAGTCCAGCACCTAACTCCTATGCCACCAGGGCTCATATAATCCGCACATTAGGAATTTAAGTTTCGGGTACCAAGTTGATTGCATTCAAAGAATCCAGGAGGGAAAGAGGAATCTAGCACCAAAGAAAAGTCGTTGATTTGAATTGTGGTGCTGGAGAAGAAAACTGTGAGTCCCGTGGACTGCCAAGGACAAACAAGTTTGTCTGGGAAGAAGTACAGCCAGTGTGTTCCTCAGAGGGAAGAATGGCAAGACTCCCCATCTTACACACTCTGGGCATCTTGCCAGGAGACCCGGTCCCGGGGGAAGGACATCAGACTTGGTAAAGTGGAGGGGCAGGGAAAAGGGAAGGCCCTCGAGGCGATGGATGGACACAGTGGCTGCATCAATGGGCTCAGGCCTAGGGGCCATTGTGAGCCTGGTGCAGGACTGGGCAGGGTTTCACTCTGCTGTGCATGGGAGCGAGTGGGCCACAACTGACTCAAGGACACCTGACAGCAACAATATGGCTAGGGGCCAGCAGCGTGGCCCAATTAGCAGTTCAACTGGCCATAGTCCTGGGCCTGGACTGGTGAGGCGGACCTGCAATGCCTCATCCTTGGTGTCCACAGATCAGACGAGCATGGCTCGCCAGCATAGACTTCACGTGGTGTCTGCTGGAAGCACGATGGCCTGGTGAGTTCCAGTGTCTTCCAATCACCTGCTTGCTTCCATTCCTGATATCCAACTGCCCCATCAAGAAGACCCCACTGCAGTGGGAGGGGCGTGGCTAGGACATGGGTAAGAGGCCACATGGGGACCACCACTGTAACCCTGCACTGGTCTGCCCTCAGTCAGGAGGAGCTGTGGCCCTCCGGCATTCGAGGGCTCCAATCACCGCAGCAGGCCTGCGAGTAGCGGAGCATTCTTTAGACTCAGAGACAACCTGCTGGTACAAGGCGGCTCACCGCCATCAGTCCCTAGGCCTCAGAGGCTCCTGCGCAGGCATTGTCCCCAGGGTGTGGCCTGTGTCTTACTAGGTAAGAGAGGGAAGTGGGGAGAAAAGAAGAGGCCTCAGTACCAACAAGAAAGAAGCCTCCCTTTGACCACAGCTCACGGTGGCGGTGGGTTGAGGGCAATGTGGGGGTCGCTGACCTGCAAGGCTGGTGGGTATATACCAAGCCCCAACCCAGCCTCCTCATGTCCCTAGGCTCCGTACTCCTGGTGTTGTGCAGGTGCTGAGTGCTCTTTGGCCGGGGCAATGGTGAAGTCATTCCCGGACCACAGTGTGCTCCAGAGTTCCTGGGACCAAGTGTTCGCCGCCTCTGGCATGCATGTCCTGACAGAAGAAAAAGTGCACGGGAAGGTGACCCCTGACCAAGACCAACAGGGCGCCCTTCTGGGCGGGGCAACTGTTTCCTGCCAATGTTGCCCACTTGGTGTACATACTGGAGGATTCCATTGTGGACCTACAGAATCAGACCGTGACCACCTTCTCCTGGACCATCAACCACGCCCGGCTCATGGTAGGGGAGGAGGGCTATGCTTACCACAGGAACATTGACAACAGTGGCTGGACCGAAATCCACCGGGAAACCTGGGTCTCCTCCAGCTTGTTGAGCGTCTCCTGAGCTATCCAGGAATTTGATCTGGCCGGTTTTAAAGCAATGTGACCAAGACCATGAAGGGCTTTGAGTACATCCTGGCCAAGCTGGAACGGGAGGCTTCTTCTAAAACACTTGTTGAAACCGCCAAGAAGCCACCGAAAAGGCAAAGAAGACACACTGGCAGCTACCGACCAAGCCAAGGACCTGGCCAGCAAGGCAGTCACCAAGCAGCAGCAGCAGCAGCAGCAGCAGCAGGTCATGTAGCCGGTACAGTCCCCTGCCTGCACCCTGGACCAGAAGACCGGCTTCATCCCCCTGACCTGCCGGCAGTGTGCCTTCTTAATTGAAAATCAACCTCCAAAAAAGAAAGAAAGAAACATCAAGAGTGAAGGCCCTCGGGTCCCTACACGGAGACCGCGTAGTCGCAGCAGATGCCTGATGCTAAGATAATGGAGAGCTCCACAGGGTCTGAGGACTACAGACAATGAAAAGAGGCAGGGATCTGCTTTGGAGAGAGGGGGGTGGGCTTTCAGCTGGAGCTGGAGTCCTGACTTTGAACTTGGAGCCTTCTAAACTGTGAAAGAATCAATTTGCCACACTTTGTGAAAGTGTGCTTTAATAGCTTCCTGCTATTTCTATTATAGCAGCCCTAGATAAGATGTAGATGTAAACACAAATGAAGATTTCTATAATTTTGAAATGGGGAAAGCTGTATTGAGCATGACACCAAAGCCAGAAGTCATAAAGGAAATGATTTATGAACACAACCACAGCAAACTTAACACTTTTCATTGTTGGACGCCCCCGTCTACAGGAACCAAAGAGAAGGAGGAAGGCCCGGCCTCAGCGCAGGGCCCGTAAGGAAGGGAAGAAGCAGGCAATCCCTCTAGAACCGTCACTGGAAACAGCTGTCCGAGCAGAAGAAAGCGAACAAATGCACACGGCGGGACGTATACTCACCCCCAGCAGAGCAGAAGTCCTCCGCATCTCTTCCTTGTTTATCTGGATGCTATGGCTTTCCATTACTAGGATTCAAAACCAAACAGACAGTATTTATGGTCCATCAATCAGCGGCTCGCAACCTGCGAGCCGCAAGCCCTTTTGGGGTCGAACGACCCTTTCACAGGGGTCGCCCAGTTCATAACCGTAGCAAACTGACAGTGATGAGGTAACAGTGAAAATAATTTTATGGTCGGGGGTCACCACATGAGGAACTGTATTAAAGGGCCACGGCATGAGGAAAGTTGAGAACCCCTGACACAAATGAATCATTTCTTGGTGAAAGACTGAAGTACATGCACTGCGCTCTAATGCTCACAGTCACTGCTTTTTTAGCACCTAGGACGGGACAACCTCTGCAGAAGTTTTGCTAATAATCCAATAATAATTGTGCTTGTTCTCACAGCGAGAACATGGGCACTTGGGTAGGGAATCCACTCAAGCTGCACAGCATCCACAGAGCTGGCACTCAGGTCCTGGCTCTGACCAGGGGGTCGGAGGGAGTGGGCGTGTGTGTGCATGTCGGGGGGCCACCCTGACGAAGTGTCTACCCACCAGGCAGCTCAGCTGCAGGGAGGGGTGTGGAGCTGGGCAGAGCAGAGGCACTTCAGAGCAAGGATAGCATTGGCCCTAGTTGTTTGGGGAAGTTTATAATACCCCGTCATTGCAGAGAGGAAGCGTGAAAGCATATAAAAAGAGAAGCGAGAGAGGATGACCATGGGTCAAACAGCCCGAGAAGTCTCCTGTCCTCCAGGGAGGGAAGTTGAGGAGGCGCTGGCAGTCAGCAGGGGCACTGCATGACAGGATGGCACGTGCTTCTAGTCCTCCAGTCCC
>PVJH01038885.1:0-16831 GCA_004026705.1 Nesogale talazaci
ACTCTAACATCCTTGGCCACCAACAATGGAGACTCCCCTGTGGACTTCAGCAGCCAGTTTCCCCCATGACATTTTCTCATTTTGTCCCCACAGTACTTACTGTAAAGGGCATTTATGTATCTCCCTTGTGCGGAGGGAAGATGGAGAAGTCTTTTATATTGTTTATCAAAGGAATATGTTTCATGGTTATTTCTACTCCTATACAACCATCCCAAATTGGAGTATGAGGTATCCTGCAAGAAAAGCTTACTCAGACATGCAAGCAGAGTACTCCTCTCTCACTCTGTCAGTTTTGCCCTCCAAATGCATTTGGTTTCTTTTTTCTAATTTTTCTATACTGAGGTAATTGATGCACAGTAGTATTTGGTGTTTTAAAAATTATCCATTTCTCCCCTCCTATCCCAACCCCCCCCCAATGCCTTTGCATCTGAAAAGATGGCCTCAGTGTATGAACTCTTTATCTCCCCTCTGTTGTACTAGCTGATTGCCTCTGCCAGAAAGACTTACTGACAGTAATGGATAAAAGACTGAAATGAAAGAAAAAATATTGGAAAATCTCTTAATATTTGGAATTGGAAACAAAGATTAAATATGCACATGCTAACTAGTTTTTATGTAATAAACTGTATAAATGTCTGAACATTGTAAAATACATGTATTTTTATACTGCAAGACTTGTACAAGGTGATTCAGTTGACCCTTTTATTAGAGTGTAGAAGCCTGTTGAAATTAACCTATTAAAACAACCTAGAATAGCCATATGGTTTTTGATGAGCCATATGGTTTTGGGGGAGTCATATGCTTTTTGGGGGGCATATGTTCTTTGGGGGCCATATGGTTTTTGAGGAGACATGTTTTGGGGGCCCATATGGTTTTTGATGAGCTATGTCATTTTTGAGGAGTCATATTTTGGGGGGGCATATGTTTTTTGGGGGCCATATCATTTTGGGGGAGCAATATGGTTTTTGGGGAACCCATTGGTTTTTGTGGAGCCATATGGTTTTGGGGGAGCCATGTGTTTTTGGGGAGCTATGTGGTTTTTAATGAGCCATATGGTTTTTAATGAGCCATATGTTTTGGGAA
Source organism: Nesogale talazaci (assembly GCA_004026705.1). Classification (NCBI taxonomy): domain Eukaryota; kingdom Metazoa; phylum Chordata; class Mammalia; order Afrosoricida; family Tenrecidae; genus Nesogale; species Nesogale talazaci. The sequence continues at coordinate 1,084 of PVJH01038885.1, forward strand.
ACCACATGGTTTCATATGGGTATTTCTATTTCATATTCTAGGGTCTGTATGGTTTGGGAAACCATATGTTTTTTTTTCTTGATTGAATTTTAATAAGTCATGCCATCTGATATCTCATTCCTTCCAACAGAAAAGAAAATCACGGCACTCTTTGATAAAGGTCAGGAGTCTGGCCAAAAGTCTCTCAGCAAGTAGGAGAGCCCGATTAAATCTCGTGTTTTCAAAATTCCTCAGTGAGATGGATTTGATTCTAGGGGATTGGGGTGGGTTAAAAGGGAGAGGGGAGCCACCACGCACCCCCCAGCACAAGGCAGCCTGAGATGGAACCGCGCGGAGGCGCCAATAATCCCTTGCATCCTCAGCCTCTTTCGCGCTCTCCAGACAAGAGATGGCCTTTAGTTGGTGGGAGCTCCTGCTGGTGGGGTGTCCAGGGGCTCTTAGAATGGGATGGGCAAGAAGAGAGAGAAGACGAGGAGGAGGTGGGGCATCTCCCTCTCCTCCAGTGCCAGCCGCCCAGCCAGTTGGACTTGCAGGTGTAAGACGTGCGGCAGTCGATCCCCCACTCCTCACAGTCCTCGCTGCACAGAGGCACCTCCACAGCGCGCTCTCCTTGCCCACCCTGGGCCACCTTCTGGATCCAAGGCCCCAGGTTTGGGGAGCATGCGTAGAAGCAGATGGCCGGATGGTGTGCTTCTGGCAGCTGGGGATCAGGAGCCCGCAGTGCGTCAAGCTGAAGTTGTGGAGCCGCCACACTTCCAGATGGGCCTCCCAGCTGGTGTCGGTCGTGCAGCAGGAGTGATCCTTCCAGGGCTCGCACTCCTCGTAGAGTTTGTCTTCTGGGCCAGGCACTCGCTTGTGGTGGCTGGTGCTCATGCACACAGTGAGTCCTTTGTCCCTGGTCCAGGCAGGTGTGACTGTCCACAGCCCTAGCAGGAGCAGCCACCACCAGGCCATGGTGACCTGTCACTGCGTATTTTTGCACTACAGAAACCCTCTGAAGGAGGAATCAGCCAGAAGTTAGTATGTTTGAGTTAATGTATTATTACCTTGTCCAGGCACTACTCTCAGTACTTTATATGCATAATTCCACATGTAAAAAATAAGCACATAGATTTAATGATTTTCCAAAAGTTTTATCATTAGAAATAATTGACTTGAGGCCTGAGCCCCAGTTGCGAAGTGGTTGTGCATGGGACTGCGCCCCACTGGGATGGAGGTTCAATTCCAGCAGCAAGGCTGGGTCTCCTACTCCCACCACCAGAGGGCAGTGATGGCCCCTCAAAAACAAACAAACAAACAAAAATAATTGATTAGAGATTTAATTTCGGACAACTGATGACACAAATATGAATCCTATTTCTTATACCTGAATTTTCTGGCTAATTATTTTTTAAAAGCCATATTTATATTTAGAAAAATTATTTCAAGTCAAAGCTTTCTAATTTAAGAAAATTATCAGCTATGATCCAATATATTCACGGAACTATTCCATTTTATTTCTAATCACAGCTAAAGTATCCTGAATCCTTTTGTATAATAGCATTTGTTCTGGCACATTCTTGTTAGGTGCCAACCATTCAGTTCCAGCTCATATCAACTCTACACACAGCAGAAGTACAACCTAATGCGGTGCAATCCTCCACATGGTTATCTTTGAGTCTATTGTTGTTGCCACAGTGTCAATCCATCTCCTTGATAGTCTCACTCTTTTTCACCAAGAGTCCGCTCTACCAGTATGATGTCTTTTCCAAGGAATGATCACCCTTAGTAACATATCAAAGTATGTGATACAAAGTCTAGCCATCTCCACTTTTAAGGAGTATTCTGATTGTACCTCTTCCAAGATAGATGTATTTGTTTTCAATATTTTTTAATATCTTGGTGTTTTCAATATTTTTTGCCAGCACAATAATTCCAATACACAATTTCTTTTGTGGTCTTCCTTATTCATTGTCCAACGTTCTCATACATGAGGTGATTGAAATTACCATGAACTCAATCAGGTGGACATTATTCTTCAAGTGACATACTTGCTCCTCAACACTTTAAAGAGATCTTGCTCGGCAGATTTGACTAATGCAATACATTGGTTGACTGTTGCTTTCATGAATATTGGCTATGCCATACTTGGTAACTTTGATCTGTTTTCAATTGATCATGATGTTGTATTAGTTGTGAGAATTTTGATTTTCTTTTTATTGAATGATAATCCATCAGACTCCATCACTGAATTGTTTGATCTTCATTACCAAGAGCTTGAAGTTCCCCTTTCTTTAGCAAGCAAGGTTGTGTCACCCACATACCACAGGCTATTAATAAGCCTCTGTATTAGTCTGGATAGACTAGAAGAACACATTTCATAGACACACATAGGGATATAAGGAAAAAGTTTATATATAAAAGAAATAGGACATTTAGATAGCATTCCAATCCAGTCCAGTACAAAGTCATAAATCCTATATTAACCCATATGCCCGATATCAGTCTATAAAGTCTCCTTCCGACTCACGAAGTCACAGGTCAGTAGGAGCAGAGTCCTGGCTCCAGCAGGAGTCCCCTCATGGCTCCTCGCTTCTAGGGCTCAGGGTCCATCAACAGCATCCAGGGGTGGCCGAAGCAACTCATTGCTGGCAGGGGTCCCCACATGGCCTCTTCAGCTTCAGAGGTCTGGTTCCATCAGGGCAAGGCTGTGTGGTTTCTCCTCCAGCTCCTGCAGCAGCTTGGACACTGCCATCCTGTCTTGTCTGTAATTCATCGTCTCTGAGACTAACTCCCAACAACAGGGGAGATAGCTTCTCAGCTCCACGAGGAAAATATCATGAGATTTCCCAGAAGTCTCAGGAGAAAGCCATGCCCACACAGAGGCCTCATTCGCTGCTCAATGGCTACGTCCAGATTAACAGACTAGACTCCACCTTTACATAGCAGTCATGAAATTAACATAAGCACATGATTGCCACAGCCTCCTAATTCCCACCCAATGTTGATATATTCATATAATCCAGTTTCTTGGAGATTGTTTATTCAGCATTTATATTTAATTAGTATGATGAAAGGGTACAACTCTGATGCTCATCTTTCCTGATTATCAACCAGGCAGTATTCCCTTCTGTCACTATGTTTATAGATGAGTACCGTACAGTGGTCTCTAATTCCCAGTCTCAGTATGATCCATAGTTTGTTACGTCATACACAGTTAAATGTCTTTGCACAGTAAACAAAACGTTGGTAAGCATCTCACTATCATTCTTTCCTTTCAGCGAAGGTGCTTCTGACCTTTTCACTGACATCACTCATGCCATGTTTCCTTCTGAACCCTGCTTGAATTTCTGGCAATTTTCTGGAATAGATGCCCCCAATTTTCTCTAAAATATTTGTTGGTTATCCTGTGCTTTATTTTGAACATGACAATATCCAGATTTCAAGATTTTAAGTCAATGTTAAGACAATATTCTATTGAATCTTTTAAACAACAAAGAAAATACTTTTGAGGAAACAAAATTGTATAACTTTGTGTAACTAGTCTTTTTCTTATGTCCCTGATAATGTTTCTGACTGGTTCTTTTCTCTTACAATGGAAAGCCCACTATGTTCATTTTGACTGCAATTCCCTTCCTGAGTCTATCATTCAGTTGCTGTCTCTGACAATAAGGTCAATATAATATTTTTAATATTAATATTCAAGTTCATAGATTTTAAAGATATGCAGTTAAATCATGGACTACCAATTTTTAGAATCCTTGCCACTGTAGTAAGTGGTTAATCTTGTTTAATTCTAAATTGCTCCACCCATTAGAACTAAATTCCTTACTGTACAGTACAGTTAATTTGTGAGACATTAAGGGAAATGAGTGTGTGTCAAGGTTAAGGTATTCTTCCTGACTGGATGTAGATCACCAGGCCCATTTTAAAAGGAATAAAATGCACCTTCTTCCTTTTCATTTTGATTTTCCTATTATTAATGTTTAGCATACCTGTGGTACATAAGCTACAATTGGTACACAATATAAATATACTATCATTAATTAAAACTGGCATTTCATGTTAGGGTTCACTCTGTCTTATAAAGTTCTGTGTTTTCACAAATGGGCATCATGTGGTCACCACTACAGCACCATATGGGAAAAAAATGTACTGTTCTAAAAATGTCCTTGTTCCCCCTTTTCCCAGCCAAATCTAAACCTACGCCAACCACTAATCATTGTATTCTATATGTAGTTTTAGCTTTTAAAGAATGTCATTTGGTTGTAATCACAGTCTATTGAGTAAGCAACATATATATAATTTAATTCATTTTGGGGAGGGGGAGCGGTCTCACTGCTCTCCGTTGATGGGAGTAGGAGGCCCAGCCCCACTGCTGGAATTGAACCTCCGTCCCAGTTGGCCGCAGTCCCACACACAACCACTACGCCACTGGGGCTCAGCCCTAATTTATTTCATTTTTTAAGGAAAAGTTTCTCCTTGATAGCAGAACATCATTGGTTTCTGACATAATGTGTAATAAATTTAAGTGCTCTGGAGTTTTGGAAAGGGAAAATTTGTCAAAGCCTTGATTTTCTTTAATTTGTCTTGTTAGCATTTCAGTTACAGCAAGTTTGAACTAAACTCTATTGAGAATAATAACTCCTTCTGGGACAATTTCTCTAGGAGACTTCATTAGTTGCAATAAATATCTCTGAATGTGAGATAAACGCTTCAATCAAAGATTGCTGATTTCTTAAGAAGACTTCCATTTCCTGTCTAAGCCAAGGAATGTGAAAGAGAAGAACTGTATTGCTAAACTCACAGCTCTTACTGAAGGTGCTTTTTCTATGGTGAAGTAATTGTGAAAATTATTTTTATTAAATCAATAGAGATATAGTACAAATTTATGGGAATAATAAGTAAAATTTTCCTTAGAAAGCAGGATATAAAGTCATAGAAATTCAGGGGCAATACAGAGTGAAAATGAAGGAGGTTGGAATAAGTATTAGCATACTAGAAGGTTGAATAGCATTACAGAAGTTCCAGACTAAATGATGAGCATCCATTGTATGTAAATGGAGGATCAAGATTTTCTGAAGTAAGAGTAGACATGTGTTTAAGAAATTATTGAGGTGTCATTGATAGCTGAGAAAAGACTTTAAAGGATTTTTGAGACATTAATTTTATAACATATTTCAGTACAGTAGTTAAATACATTAGGATCTCTTGGAATATACTTTGTAATATCTTTTTGCTTTGGCCAGTGATCCTTTATGCAAAAACATGGAAATTCAGCACAAGCATGATTAGAAATCTATCAGGATGATAAACAGGAAAGTTAATATTGTTTACTTCATAATATACTTTTGCTCTTCTACTCTATTTCTCAGGATATCTACCATTGAGTTCTAAATGCATCAATTTTGAGAGTATAGCCCTAAAATTTGTTCTATATCATAGTTTAGTGCTTTCTTGAACAACTGCTGATTCCTGTGCCTCTGTTAAGGGTTTATAAAGGTTATTGTGAAGTAGAGTCTCTAAACTAGTGATTTAAAAGTATTTAGACACAATCTTCTAGGGAATCTTTGTTATACATTGGACTGCCTAGAACAAGGTGGTGGATTCAAACCAACTTGCCGCACTGAAGAGAAAAATGAGGTACTCCTGTTCCCATAGATATTTTCAACTTTCAAAACCCTAGCTGCTCTGTGTTGACCTAAATTCCATGGCAGTGGAGTTGGTTTTGGATTCTTTTTCTATTCCCAAACAGCACTGGCTATCATTTTGAAAGATGTACAAGATGCATTCCTAATTTTAAAGACATTCAAAATCAAGCTAAATAAGAGAGACTCATTTAGATAAGAATTATAAAATAAAACACAGTTGGTAAATTTCAAATGTAGGAAGAAAGCAGTAATAATTGTAGAAAACTGATTGGAGAAATTAGGAAATGAAAGTATTATGGGACTTTAAAAAGAATTTTCCAAATTAAGTTGTCTTTAAGCAATAGATTTAATTACCATTGGTCAAGGTTATGCATGATCATATATGATAATTTGAGTAGAAGATAGATCAAAGTTTTTTTGATGATGGTATGACTTTTATCTGCTGTGAAGTAAACCAACCAACCAAATGGAAAAGAGAACTCCAGGAGAAAATCAAAATTAATAGACATTCTCATTGGAAAGAACCAGGGAAAAGGCATAAGAGGGTTTAAAATGGAAAATGGTCAATAGTGTGTGTGAAGAACTTGTAAGATTCACTAGTCACAATGTTTTTCATAAACTATGGTTGATGATGATAATGATGATGTTAATAATAGCTGGATCAGTTTTTAAGACATTGGTGAAAGGTGGAAATAATAGAGATAAAAGTGGAATTCAAATTATACTTATCAAAGAAAGGAAACATTGTGTTATGTGCATATCACAGCATGCAGTCTATTTGCTTAAATGAGGTGTGCAGTATACTACATAGATCAGAATTTGGTTCGTATAGTAGTGTTTCTTTGTGCGTTGAGCAGCAGTGTATTGAATGATTATGAGTATGATTAATATACATATACCTGGTGAGATTGACTAACACAACCTTTTATTCACCATGCCAATATTTTTCATAATACACTTGTATGCCTCCGTGAATAGATACCTCAATGAAAAGATAAAGAATGTATATTTTTTTATGATTCAAAATCCTTAGAATGTCTGAATCCTCTTTGTCGTCGTTAGGTACTGATCAGTCAGTTCTCTGTACAACCGAATGAAACACAGGCTGGCCCTGCTCCATCTTCACACTGCTTTGTTTGAGCCTGAGGTTCCCTCTGCTGTGCTGGTCTATCTTATGGAGGGCCCTCCCCTTTGTCCCTTCTCCTCTAATTTTCAAGCAGGTTGTCATTCTCCAGGGATCGGTCACTCTTGAGAACATACCTAAGGAACGGGAGATGAAGTAGCAGCAAATGGTGGGATTCCTTATTAGGATTTGTAAATCATGGTTTTATTCATTTCTCTTAACAAACTGTGCTTTATGTTTTCATTTTTACCACTCATACCATGAAAAATCAGAGGATGATCCAATAGGAATCTAAAGTCAAGCAGATATGAATGGAAGAGAAGAACAGAATCGGTCCTCACATGGACTGATGAAAACATATAAACTAAGATTTATCTAGTATCTCATTCTTTTTGTTTGTTTGTTTGTTTGGGGCATCACTGTCATCTGGTGGTGCAAGTAGGAAGCCCAGCCTTTGCTCCTGTGAACCCGCTTCTGGAATTAAACCTCCATCCCAGTGGGCCAAAGTTGTGCGCACAACCACTACGCCACTGGGGCTCAGCCCTCTTATTCTTAATAATATAGTTATTGCATTTTCTGACCATAAGCCACACCTTATCATAAAGCACACCCAGGTTTTGAAACCAAATAGTACCATTATAGTAAAATGTTCAGGGATACTGCACCTTCGGACCTTAAGACACACCCTCATTCCCTCCACACTGCTTTGGGGAAAAAGTGTGTCCTATTGTTTGAAAAATACAGTACATCTATTTTAAAAAGACAATATTTTTGTGTCTTTATATGTTCATGGTTTTAAAACAGCACAGAAATAATAGCTGTCTTTAGTAACCATATTTATCACTAAAAACTAATTTCATATAACTAAGTATTAATAACTAATACTAATAGTTGCTTGAAACAATCAAACTGCTCTTCCAAAGGAATCACATTACACTCTATTAAATTGGGGCACTACTTTCAAATAATACAATTCTACCTTGATTTGATTACACATTTTCTGAATAAAAATGCGGCTCACTTTTACCTACCTTCCAAACAAACCATTATAGTCACAACTCTACTCTCCATTTCAATTTGATACATTTTGTAATTAAAAAATATTGTATAAATATATTCAAACATCCATAGTTAATATCTTCCTACTCTTCTCTATAGAATAGAATTTTATGCTAATATCTTTTCCTCAAAATATGTCATTTTACGTTTACAGATGGATATAGTTTTAAATTTCTTTTATGGCTTTAAATCTCTTTTATGGCTTTAAATCTCTATTTATATTTTGATCTACAAAATATATCTTAATTGTTTCAATAGGTTATCTGTGGATGCTTGAAACTATTCTGTCAAGTTAAGAATTAATGACAGTAACACCTTTCACAATTTTATCATTCACTTTTTTTGATGAGAATATTCTTTTGAAAGATTAACATAATAAAAATGAGATATAAAACCCTAAAAATAAATTGAACTTTATGCAAGATTTTGAATGACTTTAGGGTTATTGAAATAGCCTGTTTTGTTTCTACATGTAGAAATATACACTTGCTTCCAGATGCCAGATGATTTATAGATGTGAAATTGATATGAAAAAGCAATGATTCCTGAAAAACAGACTGCATATGAAAGTACAATTAAACATAATTCAATAAGATAAATTAAGCTTTCAGATAATAGAAAGACATCAGAAAATGAAATATTTCTAAGATTCTAAACTAAAAAGAAAGGTATGTTCTTAATTTTTATTGTCATTTGATGAACGATTAAGGGTTCTGCCAAAGGAACTTCACTTTTACATTTGCTAGCAGTTTTCTAAATTCTTCTTTCTGATAGCTATTCAGAGAAACTTAGAAATTTTCTAAACATAAAGTCCTTGTGGTAAAGATGCCTTGTGTTTGAGCTACCCCAAATAAACCAGATGCATTTTCATTTCAATTTTTAAACCTACTATGTTTTCTCCCAATAGGAGCATCTGGGAACAAACTTGAGGCTGGATCCCAAGAAATATCCCAATGGGCCTTAAAAATACTAGCTGGTTTCAGCCACCATCTCTCCTTCTAACAGGCATCCCTGGTCTGGAGTCTGTACAAGTCTGGATCTCTGTCCCACTGGGGCTCATGTACCTCGTTGCTCTGCTGGGGAACTGCACCATCCTCTTTGTTATCAAAACCACCTCCAGCCTTCATGAGCCTCAGTATATCTTTCTGTCTATGCTAGCAGCGACAGATGTAGGTCTGTCCTTATCAACTCTACCCACAGTACTTAATGTCTTCCTTCTGGATGACAGAGAAATTGAGTTCCACTCTTGCCTGACACAGATGTTTTTCATACATACTTTTTCATTCATGGAATCAACCATTCTCTTGGCCATGGCTTTTGATCGTTTTGTAGCTATTCGCAACCCGCTGCACTACACTGTGATCCTAACTCCTGCTAGAATTATTGGAATCGGACTTGTGGCTGTGGCTAGGGGTGTGGTGTTCATGGTCCCATTGCCAATCCTACTCAAGCGATTGCCATTCTGCAAGGGCATAATTCTATCTCACTGTTATTGCTACCATCCTGATATTATGAAATTGGCCTGTGGGCCTATAAGAATCAATATAATCTATGGGCTGTGTCTTGTCCTCTGCTCCTTTGGAGTTGACTGTGTATTCATTATCATTTCATACATTCTGATTTTGAAAACAGTGCTGAGCATTGCCTCAAAAGATGGTCAGCTCAAGGCACTTAATACTTGTGTTTCCCACTTCTTTACTGTCTTCATCTTTTATGTGCCCCTCATTGTGCTGGCATTAATTCATAGATTTGGCACATTCACATCTCCGCTTCTCCATGTAACCATGGCAAATCTCTTCCTCTTCTTGACCCCTGTTCTTAACCCTTTGGTTTATAGCCTAAAAACCAAACAGATAAGATCATCATTGCAGAAGGCATTCAAGAGGAGGGGAAATCTGCTGGAGTAATCAAGTGGACTTTCATGAAAATGACATCATAATTGTTTCTTTTAAGCCAAATATGTGTGTGATTTGGTGATAATTTTTGAGTGATTTGTGTGACAGAGTACTTGATATTTTAGTTTTTATGTTAACTGAATTCATTATGTACAAAGTTGCACAAGGAATCTTGCTCAATTTTTAGTTTTTCTTTGGTATCCCTTTCCTTTTATGCATTTAAGTGCACATAGTTAGGCAGGTACCAATTTCCCATAAAATGGAAGCTAAGTCATTGAAATACTCTAGAAAGTTTTCAGGGTTTTCGTTCTTACATATATTACAACCTCAATTCTAGCTAAAAGTATCTCTTCTTCCATGGGTATTTTTACAAAAGTATAATAACTTACATATGACTCCATGTTTTACAACTCTTACACTTACTGCATTAATGGCTAATGAAGTTAAAAGAAACATCATTATCATTGTATATACAATCTTGAAATAATGGTAATCTGCAAGTAGATACATGTATAGATAAACAGGTTTCTCTTTTCATGGGTGTAGGATGGAGAATGGATTTATGCCCAAGGATATATAGAGGTGTGACAGTGAATATTTATTTATGGGTATTGACCTCTACTAACAATATATTCATGAATATCATAACACATACAGCATGCACAGACATGAAAACATCTTAGGCATTATCAAACAACTAAAGACAATGTGTCTTGGGACCATGCGGTCTGGATCACAATAGTCAATTGGTGTACACAGTACACAAAATCAATCTTCTGTAGCCTCCATTGGTGAGTAGTGACTTGGTTCTTGAAAGTTCATGAGTGATCACCAGCAGTACATCTAGAGGAAAGAAGAGTAAATAAAATCAAAGATGTATGGAAGCAATTAGTGTAATAAACATATGAATCAAGCCAGCATTCACATTCATTGTGAATGTGTCCTGAGATTGTGTCCTGCTGTGTCTACCGACTGTTCTAAAGGGATCCCATGAAAGAGTCCTGAATAATGTGTATATGGTGGTGGGGAGTAGTGGATTGGGATATGGAGACAAATTATAAAAAGACCTGGTTTAGGTGGGCGAGCAGTTCCTACCACGAAACACCCAACCATGAGGACAGCGTGGACGCATGGAAGGACGCAAGAAAAGAGAGAGCTACAGAGCCGGACGCAACCAGAGTCAGATGGTTTCCATTCCTAGAACAGGGCGTGGCAGAGAACAAGTTGGGGGAGGGGTCAGCATCCCACAACCACAGGGACAAAGACAAAAAGGGAGTAAGAGGAAGAGAGCTGGTCCAAGCTCTACGCTGACACATGATGCTCAGAGGAATACATCCTTCTGGAGACACTATGCACCACAGAAAGGACTTGGCAAACAATGATTCCTGGGGACACGAGGGAGGGGAAGAGAAGAGGGTGTATACAAACACATGGACTAGGAAGGGTGAGCAACAAGTGGTCTGCAATCGATGGAAAAGAGGATGTGGGAGGCCTGGTTGGGTTTAAGCAAGGACAATGATTCTGTGAGGACACACTGAAACGCCAATGAAGGTGGAACATCATGGTGGAACAGGAGGGAGATGAAAGAAGATAGAGGAAAGTGCTAGAAGACAAAGGGCACTTTCAGAGGTCTAAACACAGATATGTTCATACATATATACAACTATTGATTATTTAAGGTGGGAATAAATTTAAGAACATATCTATAGGCCAAATACTATGGTAGCAAGTTGACCTTGGGCCCTCTCCCTGGTACTCCCTCAATGCAAGAACATTTTGTTCTATGAATCTGGTATTCCTCGAGGCTCACTGGCCCAACACATTTAGAAGTTAAATGGGTGCACAAGCAAATGTGGGGAAGAAAGCTGATGGTGCCAGCCATCAAAGGATATATCTGGGGTCTTAAAAGCCTGAAATAGACCATTTACATGAGAAGAGACCATACCCACACAGAAGAAGCGCAACAGCCACTGTGGCCACACAGTGGTGAAAGGTCTAGGCAATAGACATCAAACGGGGAAAAAAAAATATCACTGTGTGCACACATCCCCCAGGTGCCCACTGAGGACATGGGGGAGCATGAGCAAGAGTGATGAAGAAAGCAGATGGTGCCCAGCTATCAAAAGATATAGCATCTGGGGTCTTAAATGCTTGAGCATAAACAAGCAGCCATCTTGCTCAGGAGCAACAAAACCCACCATAAAAGGAGCTCACTTGCCTGTGTGATCATGAGGTGCTGAGACAATCAAGTATCAGACATCAAAGAACAAAAATCAAAGTCAATAAAACAATTGACTCCCAATATCGCTGAAGACAAATGGATACAGAGGCAAACAGAGTAGAAGAAACTATGGTGCCCAGCTACCAAATGATTGAATGTCTGGAGTCTCAAAGATTTGAAGGTAATCGAGTCACCATTCAGCGCAGAAACAGCAGAGCCCACATGGAAGAAGCACACCGGCATGTGTGATCAAGACGGGCCTAAGGAAGCAGGTATCGCACATCAAAGAATAAGAATCACATCATTACGAATGAGGGGGAGAGCAGGGTGGGGGCCAAAGGCCCACTGGTCAGTAATTGGTCACCTCTTTACAGGGCAGTCACGGGGAGGAGAAAGACCAGTCAAGATGCAGCCGGGCAATGATGATGCATACAAGTTTCCTCTAGTTCCTGAAGTCTTCCTCCCCCCAACCATTATGGTCCCAATTCTACCTTACAAATCCAGATGGACTGGAGAAGGTACTCTGGTGGAGAGGGGAGCTGGAGATCTTGGGAAACCAGGATGGGTGAGCCCCTTTAGGCCAGTGGTTAGATTGGAGCTGCTGGAAGGGTGGAGAGAAGATGGGATAGAGAGATGGAACCAACTGCAAGGATGTACACACAAGCTCCTATTTGAAGGCTAGGCATCAGGGAAGTGGATTGGGGTAGAGCTCAGGCAGTGTAAGTTATGGCAGAACAATAATAATGTATAAAGTATTGAGGGTTGGTGGGAAGGAGAGAGCAGGGGAAGAGGGAAAGGGATGGAAAAGCTGATACCAGGGGCTCAAGGTAAAAGGTGGATGACTGGAGAACGATAATAGCAGCGGTCATGTGAAGGTGCCTGGCACAGTATGTTTATCTATGTATTGTGAAAAGCAATGTCTGAGCACCCAGTAAAATGATTTAATAAATTTAAAAAAAAGACCAGGTTTACTGGGGAAATCCATGTAGTCATCATCATCATTCAAAATTTAAATCAGGAAATTAATTTACTCCCAGGGCTCACTTTTCAGTGAAAGTGCCATCAAGTCTATTCTGACTCATAGCTACCCTGCTTGAGAGGGTTTCTGAGACTTTATTCTTTGTGGGAGTAGAATACCTTGTCTTTCCCTTGTGGAGTAGCTTGCGATGTTGCACAGCTAAACTTGCAGGTAGCAGTCCAACTTACAGCAACTATGCCACTAGGTTTCCAGGCAGATGAGTCTATAGAAGGAAGAAGGACTCCAGAAAGATATGCAGATCTTAGAATAATCAACTGTGATATGAGTAAGGAGGCAGTCAGTTACCCAAGGACACAATTCATAAGGATTAGGTAAAAAGGATGAATGAAAACAGAAAACACAGGGAGGAATTGAGATAAATTATATTATATTACATTAGGGTGATTGGGTACTGTAATCACTATGTGAAACAAAATGTGTTCAAATTATCCCATGTAAAACTGGCTTTGTAAACTTTTACAAAATGCATAGCAAAAATTACAGTCTTTGATGTTTACCTAAAATGGACTCTTCCAATTGTCTCTCATTATACCACCCAATTTTGTAATGCTGCAATATTACAGCAAGAGTTTTCTTATATATACATGCAAATGTGTTTTCAATTAATTGCACATCATTTTTGGAAATGCTGTCCTAATTGCTCCCTAATTGCTTATAGCTAAGCACTATAATTAGTGACACAGTTCACTGTGATTTTTTTCATTTTTGAATAAATAAATGCTTTCTTTTACAACCTTGCAAAATGTTAATGTAGTTTCTATTTAGCGTAGCCTTTTTTAAAAAAGACTAAAGATGCTGTTAATTTCATTTTTTGTTTGTTTTTTGTTTGGCATCACTGCCCTCTGGTGGTGGGAGTAGGTGGCCCAGCCTTTGCTCCTGAGGAGCCGTGGCTGGAATTGAACCTCCATCCCAGTGGGCCGCAGTCCCGCACAACACCACTACGCCACAGGGGCTCAGCCTGTTTGTTTCATTTTGTATGATAGCTTCAGAACTTAACAGAATATCTGAAAGATTATGTACAAGAAATGTGAATGAATCACTTGATACGTTAGCTGACATATGGCTGTGGTGACATTGGCGAGTGCCAATACTCTCATTAACAGAGCATATGGAATCTCTGTGGTCCTTTCAGTGATGCTGCTGGACCTCGGACTTATAGCCACTCCCTATGTCAAAACCCTCCAAGCTGTCTTTCGTCTCTCTTCCCAGAAGGCCCGTTCTAAAGCACTAGCTACCTGTGCTGCCCATGTCTGCACTATGCTTGTTTCTTACACACCTGCTTTGTTCAGTTTCCTCACTCACCGCATTGGCAAAAAAGTACCCCCAAGTGTCCACATAATTTTTGCAAGTATGTACCTTCTCGTTCCCCCAACAGTGAACCCTCTGGTCTACAATGTGAAGATGAAGCAGATATGTGACCCCTCTTTTTCCCCAAACAAAAATCTTTCTGAAAAGTAATAATTTTATGAAAACAGAAATTTTGGAGAGAAAAAAGGAGCCACTGTTAGAAGAATCTGGCCTGTGAAAGTTTTAGACCTTAATTATGAGTTGTAATCTTGTCTTTATCATTTTGTTTCACAAGTGAGCTATTTCTAATAGTGAGGATATATGTCATATATATATATATATGTTCTATCTATTTCCTTTCATGTTTTCAATTTGTTTAACAAATAAAATCATCTTTCAATTTATACGGCATTACTACTTCCACTGAGTCATTCTTATATGCACAGATGTCAAATGAGCAGGTCGATTTGTGTGTGTCAAGCTCTCGATACATGGAACAATACAATTTATGGAAACTTACCTTAAAAAACAACAGGTTAAACTGTCTTAAAACACAATGTAAGCATCTCTTGAATAAAAATCTTGATGTGCTAGCTAATTTTTAATCCAAATAGTAATAATAGTTTAGCATTCTGATTATGACTATCCCACTCCTGGCTTTCTCTAAGCTCTTTGCACATATTCACTCATCTAATCCTTTCATGCCAGAATTCTTTCCTGCTTTGCAGTTACTATTGTTACCATGCATTTTCAGTAACAGAAGACAGAGATCAAGCTAGAAAGCAAAAAAATAAAAAGAGGCAATGTAGATTTTGAAACAATTATACGGGGCACATATGTCCAATGAGGGATCTGATATTAGGATTGGGAGTCAGAGTCCCTTTTCTTCAGATTCATTTAATTATACAGGAAGTCAGGGGCTAGTACTTACAATCAGGATGGCAGCTTTGCAAGAAATCAGAAAGACTAAAAATATTGTTGTCAGGAACCAGCTAGTCAGTGAAGTCTCGATGACCCCATGCTCAACAAAGTGAACTTTACTTTGATTGTACCAATTTCACAATCAATGTTGGCTTTCCACTTAGTGTAGCAGCCACTGTTCTGATTCAGCTCATGGAGGATCTTTCTCTTGGGAAGTGTATTAGTCCGGGTAGACTAAAGGAACAAATTTCATAGACACATATAGATATAAGGAAAAGGTTTACATACAAGAGGAACAGGACACCGAGCCCAGTCCAGTTCAGTCATAAGTCCGATATTAACCCACATGACCGAAATCAGTCTATAAAGTCTCCTTCTGACTCACGAAGTCACAGGATAGTGAGTGCAGAATCCCGGTGCTGGCAGGGGTCTACACATCATTCTTTGCTTCCTGGGCTCAGGGTCCATCAACAGCAGAATCAACTCATCGCTGCCAGAGGTGTCCATGTGGCCGCCTCAGCTTCAGAGGTCTGGTTCCATCAGGGCAAAACTGTGTGGCCTCTCCTCTGGCTC
>PVJH01038887.1:0-16779 GCA_004026705.1 Nesogale talazaci
GTTTTATTTTCATTTTAACACTTCTCTATGTGCCCGAAGTTCACACTGTTTAAACAACTTTATGTGTACCATCTTATTTAGTCCCCTCAACTTACCCCCATCGCTGTCAGTTTGTCATTCTGGGTGACTTGTGCGGCACTGTAAGCCAGTAGGAATAGGTGGGTCATTAAAGAAGGACTAGCCACCGAAAGCCTTGCCACCAGCAGCAGCACATGGTTGGACAGAGCGTCAGCAGATGAGCCCTCTAGGTCGGGGGACATTCAAACATGGGTGTGGAAGAGCTGCCACCTCAAAGCAGACTCAACCCCTAGTCACATGGATGGAGTAAAGCTTATGAGGGGACCCTCATTCGTTGGTGTGTAATGGTTAAAAATGAAAGAGGGAAAAAAGCCAGCTGAAAATAGCTACTTACTGATCAGAATATCTGCAATATATGAAGTATGAATCTAGGACAACTGGAAGTTGTCACAAATGAAGCGACATGTGGAAAGGTTTTGATATCCTAGGCATCAGGGAGTTGGAGTGGACCCATATTAGTCACGTTGCATCAGACAGTCATAAATCTCCTGTCCTGGGAATGGCGAATTGAAGAAGTATTCTGAATTTTGATGTTAGTATTAGAGCAGTAATTGGCAGTAATAAAAATAAGACTACCAGGAAGATCAGTTTGTAAAACTATTAATCAAATTTATACACAAGCCACCAATGCCAAAGATGAGGAAATCAAAGATTCTTTACCAACTTCTTTAGTCTGAAATTGGTTAAGTATGCATCAATAATTACTAGCGACTTGGCCAACTGGCTGGAAGAAATCCATATTTGTACATATTCCTAAGAAAGGTGACTAATCAGAATTCTCAAACTACTGAACAATATCATTGATAACGCATGCAAGTAAATTTTTGCTGAAGATCACCCAGCAGCAGTTGCTGCAGTGCATCGGCAGGGAGCTGCCTGAGGTTCAAGCTGAATGCAGAAAAGGATGTGGCATGAGTTATGCCATCAGATGGCTTGAAGTAGAGAAAACCACAGAGATGTTCATCTCTTTTATATTTACTAGGCAAAGGATTAGACTGGATCATAACAAATTATGGTGAGCATGGTGAACAACAGGAATTTCAGGACCTTTAATTGTTCTCTTGCAGAACCTATAAGTACTAAGAGATAGTCTTTCAAGCACCCTAAGAAGATACTATGTGGATTAAAATTGGGAAAGGTGTGTGTCAGAGTTGTGTTCTTTTACTGTACCGTTCACGTTGGAACGTGTGAAGGAAAACGCGGCATGAGGATTACAGGAAGATTGATGAACAATCTCCAATATGTAGATGACACAGCCTTCAGCAACAATGAAACCCTGAAGATTAAATACGATCCCCTTTATTGTGGATTACACTTCACATAAAGAAAGCAAAAATTGTCACCACTGGGCCATCGAGCAACACCGTGACACACGGAGGAGAGGGAAGTTGTGAAGGGTTTTATGGCACTTGGGTTTATAGCACCTATGGGAGCAGCAGTCAGAAAATCAGACAACATTGTTGCCCAGGGCAAATCCGCTGCAAGGGGCGTCCTTAAGGCATCGGAAAGCAAAGATGCCACTTGGAAGAAGACCAAAGGGAATCTGATACGCTGAGCCGGGCAGGTTCCGTTGCCACGTCTGCATGAGCCGGCCGGCCAGTGAAGGAGGAAAACTGAAGATTAACTGATGCTTTGAATGACTGTATTGATGAAGAAGAATACGGACTAGTCCACGGACACACTATCGGAAGAAAGAACACTGCCTATAAAGAAGTCCAGGTAGCCACAATTTAAAAAGTTACACTGAGTAACAAAGAGTACCAAGAAGAAGAAAATGTTCCGAAAATGATTGTGGTGATTGCATGACTCTTCTTGATACGACTGGGCTATTGCGTGATCTGTGGATGAAAGAGCAATACAACTTAAAAAGAAAAAAAAAAAAAGACAGCTGGGATGTTCCTTAAAATGAAGATGGCAAGACTTCATCTCACATAGTTTGGTCATGTTACCAGGAGGGATCAGTTTCTAGGGAAAGACATTTTTGTTTTGTGGCATCACTGCCCTAGTGGGAGTAGGAGGCCCAGCCTTGCTCCTGGAGAGCAGCTGCTGGATTTGAACCATCAACCCTGTGGGCCGCAGTCCCGCACACCACCACTACGCCACCAGAGCTCAAGACATTTTTTTTTTATATATTAAAAAAGTTTCTATCTAGCATTAGCCAGCTGGAATCAGTTTAGAGGATTCCAGTTTTGTTGGCAACATCTACAGTCATCGTCAGGAGCGGGTCGAACATGCGCCTTCTTCTCCCCGTCAGGCCTGATCACGGTGTTGACCGTGGCTGTGTCACTGTCGTCGAGCTTCTTCACAGCCCGTCAGATCTGCTGTTTGTTGGCTTTGCCATCCACAATGAGCACAAGTGTGTTGTTATCGTCGATCTTCGTGGCAGACTCTGTGGTCAAGGGAACTTGAGGGTGGCATAACGGTCCAGCTTATTTCTCCTGGGGTGCTCTTCTGAGGGTATTTGGGCTGCCTTCTTAGTCTCGGGGTCTTAGGCTGCCGGAAGGTGGGTGATGTGTGGATCTTCATTTTGTGGCTGTAGACACCTTTATGCACGGCCTTCTTGGCTTTTACAAGCTTTGCTTTGGCTTCCGTTTTGGGAGAGGCAGGAGTTTCCTTCTTCACCTTCAGTGCCCTCTTCATAAAAAGGCGGGAAGGACATTTTAGTGGTTAGATTTTTATGTCAACTTGCTGGTACCCATCTGTGTGGAGGAAAGGGTGGAGTCCAACCTGAGCGGCTTTGGGTCTGTTCTGTAGCTGGGAGAACCGTGACTTTGGATGGTTCTGAGTGAGTTTGGTCACTGGCAGAGACAACACTTGCATTCAAGGTTTCCTAACTTTCAAGTTTGCATTTATAGCAAACGTAGTGCAAAAGACCTTTCGTTCACTCATGGCATCTGTTTCTATTTTTCGGTGGGCCAGTTGGTTGTTATGGGTGGAGTATATCTGTAAGCGAAGGTGACGGGCGTGTGCATGTCTGCTACATGAAATTACTCGTATTCGAGCAGTGAGTCACCCAACTTGAAGTCTTGTGAATAGAAAGCTATGTCAGGAATTTTATCGATGAAAACATGCACCAGTATTCATTGTAGAGGTAATATCTGAACAACTCAATAAACTGAACTAATGACTTAGCTAACACAAATTTATCATTTCAAGGCAAGAATAATAGTAATTACATGTCATCTTCAATTCAAGACACCATCGGTGACTCACTAATAATAGAGTGCATTTCAGGAAATTATAGAAATATTGTCTACATGTGGGCATGTGTGGTAATAGCTAAACAGAGTATTGCATGGCATGCAGATACCATAATGGAATCTTGGTGTAGAATCACAGCGAATTCCAGTAAAATGCTAATTTTGGTTTTACCAGTCTTTTAGTTAATAATTTGTGGATTTCTTGTAGCCAAACCTTTATCGTCAATAACAGTGAAGGGTTTGGGAGCATTCCCTGTGTCACAAAGAGCTTGGATCTTAAAATCCGTCTGTAAAACATTAGGGAACCCATCAGCAGGCCGTGGGCCACATTTTGAGAATCGCTTCTTGCTGTGAAAGGGTATGTGATGTGTCCCTAACCCAACCCATGACTTTCTGGTCCATTTAGACTCCAGCAGCCTGTAGGACAGATGACAATGGGATCTCAGAGGCTGTGAACCTGGACAGAAGCCGACTGCCCCCTCTTTCTCCCGAGGAGCACCTGCTGGGCCCCTTGGTCAGTAGCCCAGCGCCTCACCCTCTGCTCTATCCGGGGTCCTTGGCTCAGGGTGGGAGCGCAGCCCTTCTGGTGGTGCCCCTGGGGCCACCTGGCTGAGCCCATCTGCTCCCCTTCCTCGTTCAGACTGCTCACCTGTCTCCATGCTTCTCACCTGTGGCAGTCATGTGCTTATGTTAATTTCATGATTGAAATGTAGGGGTGGAGTCTAGCCTGTTAATCTGGAGATAGCCATTGAGTAGCCCGTGAGGCCTCTATGTGGGCATGGCTTTCTCCTGAGACTTCTGGGAAATCTCGCGATATTTCCCTCGTGAAGATGAGAAGCTATCTTCCCCAGTTGTTGGGAGTTAGTCTCAGAGATGATGAATCACGGATAAGACAAGAAAGATGGCAGTATCCGAGAAGCTGGAGGAGGCGGCGGAGAGGCCACATGGCTTTGCCCTGATGGAGCCAGACCTCTGAGGCTGGGGCGGCCACATGGAGACCTCTGCCAGCGATGAGTTGCTTCTGCTGTTGATGGACCCTGAGCCCTGGAAACGAGAAGCCATGGGGAGAGCCCTGCCAGCGCCAGCACCTACTGACCTGTGACTTTGTGAGTCGGAAGGAGACTTTATAGATTGATTTCGGGCATATGGGTTAATATCAAACTTATGACTTTGAACTGGACTGGGCTCAATGTCCTGTTCCTCTTATATATAAACCTTTTCCTTATATCTATATGCGTGTCTATGAAATTTGCTCCTCTAGTCTACCCAGACTAACACATCGCCCACTCTGGCTTACGAACTCTCTTTTGGATTCTCCGGCTTGGCTGCTTCTGAGGGGATTTCCCATCTGGCCCTCTGGTGACCCAGTCCTTGCAGGTCCTGCACCTGGACTGGCGGATGCTTAGACTCAAGCTCACCCTGGACCTGCAAGCATTTGCCCTTGTAGGCGGACCGTGCATCTCGTGTGGTCCACTCTTGTCTCTTTCTGGAGTCTAACCACCTTCATGGAATCATAATTCATTATAGAAGTCTTGACCTCTGTGCATTTAATGGTGGGTGAGCTTTATTTTTCTCTTTAAATGTCGATTGATTTGCTCTCCCAGCTATGAAGGCATTCCCAAGCCATACTATTAAAAATACTGATGATAGAATGCAGTATTCACTAGGGCAGGGCAGGGTGGGGCGGGGGGAATAGCTCAAAGACAAAATCCATATATACAAGAGTGAGTAAAAAAGTACGACTACAAAATTGTAGAAGCTGTTATTAAGTCTTAAAATATGAAGCAATTATGTCCTTCATCTAGGTCAATACACTTCTGAGGGCAATTCTTCCATTTCTCTAACCCTTGTCCAAAGAATTCAGTGTTCTTTCATTTTTCTTTATTCATTTTATTGGGGGCTCATACAACTCTTATCACAATCCATCCACCCATCTGTTGTGTGAAGCACATTTGTGCATTTGTTGCCATCATCATTCTCAAAATGTTTGCTTTCTACTTGAGCCCGTGGTATCAGCTTCTTGTTTTCCCCTCTCTCCCTGCCTTCCTCATGAATTCTTGTTAATTTATATGTTATTATCATTATGTCATATCCTAACACTGTCTCATATCTCCCTTCACCCACTTTTCTGTTGTCCTTTCCCTCAGGGAGGAGGTTATATGTAGATCCTTATAATTGGTTCCCCCTTTTTACCCCGCCTTCCCTCCACCCTCCTGATATCATCACTCTCACCACTGGTCCCATAGAGACCATCCATCCGGGACTCCTTGTGTCTCCGGTTCCCATCTGTACCACTGCACATCCTCTGTACCAGCCAGACTTGCAAGTTGGATTTGGGATCACAATAGTGGGGAAAGGAAGCATTTAAGATCTAGAAGGGGGCTGAGCCCCGGTGGCGTAGTGGTTGTGCACGGGACTGCAGCCTACTGGGATGGAGGTTCAATTCTAGCACCGGCTCCACAGGAGCAAAGGCTGGGCCTCCTACTCCCACCACCAGAGGGCAGTGATGCCCCCCCCCCAAAAAAAAAGATCTAGAGGAAAGTTGTACGTTTCATTGTTGCCACTCCACTCCCTGACTCGCTCATTTCCTCCCTGTAACTCCTTCTTCGCAAGGGGCAGTCCAGTTGCCTACAGATGGGCTTTGGGTCTCCACTCCACACTCCCCCTCATTCACAATGATATGATTTTCCATCCGTTGATACCTGATACCTGATCCTAACGATACCTCGTGGTCACACAGGCTGGTGTGCTTCTTCCATGTGGGCTTTGTTGCTTCTGAGCTAGATGGCCACTTGTTTATCGGCAAGCCCTGAAGACTCAAAACGCTTTATCTTTTATAGCTAGGCACTATCAGTTTTCTTCACCACATTTGCTTATGCACCCACTTTGTCTTCAGAGATCGTGTAGGGAAAGTGAGCCTCATGGGATGCCAGTTTAACAGAACAAAGTGCTCTTGCATTGAGGGAGTACATGAGTGGAGGCCCGGTGTCCATCTGCTACCTTAATACTGAACTGTAAATATATGCACATAGATCTATTTCTCCATCCTCACATATACAATATGTTTACATATGTACATGCCTTTATTTAGACCTCTATAAATGCCCTTTGCCTCCTAGTTCTTTCCTATATTTCCTTTCACTGTCCTCTTGTTTCACTATCATGCTCAGCCTTCATTTGGGTTTCAGTGATTCCTCTTGGTTACATTACCCATGTTCTAGCCCTACCAGGCCTCTTACATCCTCCTCACCACCAATTTTGGATCACTTGTTGTTCCCTTGTCACTGGGTCTGTTAATGCTGCTTCCTTTCCCCCACCTCCCTGTTTCCCGTCTCCTGCTGGAGCCAGCAATCTTCCAGATTGTTTATCCAGCCTATCTTAACTAGATAGACCTGGGGAAATAATAACATGCCCCAAACAAGACAGAGCAAAACAAAGCAATAAAAGAAGACGAAACAACAGCAACAAAACCAGTGCCCCCCAAAAGAGAAAAAAAGCCTGTAAATAGTTCAAGGACTGTTTGTTAGTGCTGAGGTTTCCGGTGGAGTCTGATGAGGTGCCACACTCTGGTCCTAAAGTCTATTTTTGTTATCCCCTCGGGACTTCTTGCTCTGTTCCCCTTGCTGTTCTGTTGCACGCCTTTAGTGTTTTGCCTCAGTGTCGTGGGGTCAGAACAGGCGCAAATCCCACACTGTGTCTCTAGTGTTGTCCCCTGTGGGACTATGGGTCAGAGAGGGATGTTGTGTCTCATAGAGAGGCCGGCTGTATGATCCTCTCTGTGGATCGGCCGCTCTGAGCGGGGATCTCGTCGTCCTCAAGGCAGGTTGGGCCAGGATGTGCTCCACTCTCTCTCCCTCCCGCTTCATCTGCTCCTGTGCGCTCTGGTCAGACATGGCCCTCTTCCTGAGCTGAAGCTTCAGTGCTGTCCTCTGAAGTCAGTTCTTCCTGGGGGAGGGGGCTCTTTCATTTTCACTACACAAAAGCTACCGTTTTGGCATAGCCTAGTGCGGTAGTTGCATAATCTGGTGTCAGTTTGAGAGGATTACAAATGAAGGGGTGGAGTCTAGCCTGTTCATCAAGATATAACCAGTGAGACTTCTGGTGGGCATGGCTTTCTCCTGAGAATTAACTAACACACTTCAGAATTCAAATTGTGTTCCGAACAAAAAGTGGGAAGGAGCAAGATTAGGGCATTATGGTAGATGGGGTAAGGTTTCCCAATAGAATTCTCAAAAGAAATAAAACAGCTCTAGCTATTCTTTTTTTTTTATTATTATTGCTGAATACTTTTATCGGGGGCTTTTACAGCTCTTGTCACACACAATCCATTGTGTCAAGCACATTTATACATTTGTTGCCATTATCATTTTCAAAACATTTTCTTTCTACTTGAGCCCTTGAGATCAGCTCCTAAGTTTTCTCACCCTCCCCCACCCTCCTGCCCCCATAAATGATAGGTTATCATTTTCATAGCTTACATCGTCTCCCTTCAACCACTTTTTTTGAGGGGGGGCATCACTGCCTCTGGTGGTCGTGGGCGCTACCCAGTGCTGCTCCTGAGAGCTGCCGCTGGATTTGAACCGCCAAGCCCGCGGACCGCAGTCCCACACTCAACCACTTAACGCCACCGGGGCTCAGCCCCCTTCACCCACTTTTTTTTTTTTCCTTAGGGCATCACTGCCCAGGTGGTGGGAGTAGGAGGCCCAGCCTTTGCCCCTGTGGAGCTAGAATTGAACCTCCATCCCAGTGGGCCGCAGTCCCACGCACAACCACTACGCCACCGGGGCTCAGCCCTCCCTTCATCCACTTTTATGGGAGTTTTTATGGGAAGGGCTTATATGTTGATCCTTATGGTCATCGATCCCCCTACCTTCCCCTTCCCCTCCTGGTATCTTTGTTCTCATTGTTGGTCCTGAGGGATTTCCCTGTCCTGGATTCCCTGTGTTTCTAGCTCCTATCTACGGTGGTGGACATATTCTGGTCTAGTTAGATGTATAAGGTAGAATTGAGATCATGATAGTGTTTGGGGTCGGGGGGAGGAGGTAGGAAACATGAAAGAACTAGAGGAAAGTTTTGTGTTTCATCGATGCTGTACTACATGCACCCTGACTGACTCAACTCTTCCTTGCGACCCTTCTGGAAGGGAATGTCCAATTGTCTACAGATGGGCTTGAGGTCTCCACTTTGCATCTCCACCCCAGTCACATTGGTATGGTTTTGTTCCGGGTCTTGGATGCCTGATACCCGATCCCACGGACACCTCATGATCACACAGGCGGGTGTGTCTCTTCCATGTGGGCTTTGTGGCTTCTCAGCTAGATGGCCGCCTATTTATCCTCAAGCCTTTAGACCCAAGACACTATATCTTTTGATAGCCAGGCACCATCAGCTTTCTTCTCTAGCTATTAAAGAATTAGCCAGTGCTTGTCTTGTCATGATGGGAAAAATAAAATTACTCGACACAGTTTTTCTGACCTTTTCCTCACCAAAGCAAGCGTCTTCATACAAAAGATGAAGCTTTCTCCTCCCAAAAAGAGTTAAATTTTTTGGAAACCTACAGTCAGTTCTAGTGAGTTGAGCAAGATTCTTCATACTAAGCTCCTTTGATTATCTTGTGCCCTTCGAGGAAATCTTATTAAGATTACCCTTTGGGCATCCCACGTCCTGCTGAACCAGCCTCACTCCTCTGCATTTAACGGGCCCAGCAGTGACTGCTTTGCTTTTCCGAGGCTCCTGCAGAGGGGATTGGGGAAGCAGTTCCTCCCCTGGCCTCGGTGGGAAGTGCCTTCCCCCACAGACCACCTGTGAAGCCCCAAATAAGAGCAGCAACCTCTTCCTCCTCAGCCCTGGTGAATCTTTCCCACAGAGACCACTGGGGGAAACCGTCTCTTGGGGATCCAGATGAACTCACCCGGCCCAACAGATGACCCCCACTGCCCCCTGCAAGTTCTTCTTCTGTTTGATAAGGCTATGAACTCAGCCAGGGCTCAGAGGGGCAGGGACAGAGTCAATGTCAGGGGCTCTCTAAATTTGTACCCATTCTGTGATAATGTATGGCCTTTCATTTTGGATATGGTGAACTCAAAGAGACAACATTGCTTGGTAACGTGGGTAAGGTGAAGACGGTAGCCAGCGACAGGTGAAAAAGCTCCCAAGTGACAGAAAGGGCAAGGAAGTAGATGGTGTTGTCACACACCTTCTGTCGTTGTTCATCGCTTTTGAAGAGAAGCGTGATCTTTTAAAATTCATTCTAAAATTAATAATAATAATAAAATTATTCTGGTGAAGCAGAAATGACTACACTGTGTTCTCCTAACAAAGAAAGAAACGTATCACACTGTAGCCTCTTACATTACCTTTATGAGTTATATAACAGGAAAAGATGAACTTTTCTTTTTTTGTGGGCCTCACTGCCCTCTGGTGGGAGTTGGAGGCCCAGGCTTGCTCCTGGAGAGCTGTTGCTGGATTTGAGTCGCCAAGCCAGCGGGCCGCAGTCCTGCAAAACTTTTCTTTAAAGTCATATTAGAAATTGTTGCCTTCCTACAAGCATTCTGAAATAAGCTCATTAAAAAAAAAGTTACTGGGGAAAATGTAAAAAAAAAAAAAAAGTTACTGTTCTGATGAGATTTGGTTCCTTCAATTGTATTAGTAAATTCAAGATTGTCCCCAGTGATGAGCCATTTCATGACCTCTTGACAACTGTTGAAATAGCTAAAGTAGATCCTTATGCCCTGACACTGAAAAATTATATTTAGACCTTAAGTAGACTGAAAATTTAAGTGAGGATGATACAATTTTATTTGGAGAATATCTTTGTAAAGTATTCAGTGTTGGGAAGACTAAATAAAACCTCAAAAACACTAGTGATAAGTAATAAAGAGATGAATCGACTTACTTCATATTTGATGGTCTTATGCATCAAGAGTGTCATAGACAAAGCAATGAAGAGATTAAGAAATTTTCAATATTTAAAAATCAAAAAGATTGATTTCTAGAATATATGATGAACTCCTGCAATTAGAGGAGAAAGAACAGCAACCCCAGTAGAAAAATGGGTCAGGAATTGAAGCAGGTAATTTACGGAATTAGAAACCTCAAACAAAGACTGAGAGTATGAAGAAATGTTCAAGCTCATGGATGACAAGAAATGTGTCAGATCTCAAAGGCAGTTGTTCTATAAAAATCCTGGTCACCCCCGGTGTTGTCTGGTCCCAGTCATCAGATGCCCCACAGCAGGGGAGCAGAAGGAGGGTGCTGGTGCTGAGGGCTGGCCGTTGCCTTCCTTTCCGAGCACCCAGGGCCCATGGTCACCTGGCTTCTCCGCCTCACCAGTATTTGCTGCCTGAAACGGGCCTGGCGTGTGGGTGGGTGGGTGAGGTCTGATCATCTGGGCCTGGTCTGGCAGAGCTGGGCAGGCAGGAGAGAGGCCTTCTGAGGAAAAGAGAGCCCTATCCCCACACCTGTGCGCCACCTGCCTGCCTCACCATCTCGTGGCCCGAAGCAGGTCCTCCCTCTGCCCCACCTGGGTAATTCCCACTGTCCGAGCCCCGAGGCCTTGGTACCTTTCAGAGCCTCACTTTCCTGTTCCCCCGTGCGCCTCGGCCCGTCATGAATGCACGTGGTGGGTAGGGTCCGCATATTGCTGTGAATGTGAAATGTAGGGTAAGCAGGTGGTTTCTACGTGAGCAATCGACATCCTCACATTAAAGCATCTCCAGCATCCCTCTCAGACCGACAGAAACGCGGAAAGCTAGACCAGGGCCTGTGGGCAGGAGCGTGAGAGGATAGTCACTGGTATCTTTTGCTGATGAGAAAGCAGACCGGGGCGGCCATTGTGGAGAGCAGTTTAGCAGTACTTCGCTAACTGTCTGCATGTCCTGGAGCTTAGCAAATCTGCTCCTTTACATCTAATGCACGGAAGCGAGCCGAGAGACGCCCGCGGACGCTGAGCAGCAGCGTCTGTTCACGCAGGGACACGGAGGCGGAACATGTTTCTGTTCGGAGGAGGGAGGTAGTTAAGCCAAAGGGGGCTTGTGTCATGAGAATTTATGGAGCTGTTAGAAGTAATAGCCCATGTGAGGACTCTGAACATATATAACGTCAGTCCAGAGAGAGAGGAACGATTCGATTCCGATTCATAAGGGCCCTACAGGGCAGGCTGGAATTGCCCCTGTGGGTTCCTGGGCCTGTGACTCTGGACAGGAAGGAAGCCTAGTCTTTCCCCCTTGGCGCACTGGTGACTTTGAACTGCCAGCCCTGTGGTCAGCAGCACCCCTCACGTACAACCTCTGCACTGTAGGGAGCCCAGGGGTCATCTCGGACACCCTCGAGGGTGGGGTGGCCTGCTCTGCAGGGCCGCTGGTCAGCCTCGGCTCGGTGCCTTATCGAGGCTTTTCTGAAGATGCAGTCAGGACCAGGGGCCAGAGAAAAGGGGCGATCTCCATAGTGACTGTGTAACGCAAAACCAGCTTGTCCAACACTTGGAATCTTCAAAACAGAAGGGGGAAACCATAGTACCAGTCAGCAACAGCATATCCGTGAAACCGTGTGGAGGGTCAAAGCCTTCCTTCCTTTTCCTCCCTCCCTCCCCTCTGCCTTCAAGTCGTTTCTGACTCCAGTAACCCCGTGCGGTGGGTGCTTTCGAGACTGGACACCAAGAGTGGGGGCAGGGGTTCATGGAGCACTGGGGGATGGTTTGAACCACTGACCCTGTGGGTGGCAGGTCACCCCTGACAACGGCGCCACCAACGTGTTGGGCAGGAGGGTCGACGCCACTGATGAAGGGATCTATGGTGAAGTAGGCATGTGAAATGCCTAGACTAGAGAGCGTACGTAGACACCGGCACAGAAGCGATGGGAAGCTGGAAGGCGGCAGCGAGCACACCAGGAGAGAAGGTACACCTTGCGCACCCCGCGGCCACCCCTCACGAGCAGTGCAAAGTGCGTTTCTGGGTACGTGAATAAGCAAAGAGGGTCACGGGAGCTGTCGTCGTCGTCTCCCAGGGCAAAGCAGAGCCATCTCTGGAGGAACCGGTCCCATCGTTCCTGTGTTCGGGTTGGCAGTCGGGTGTTGTAAGCCAGTCGCCCTGTACAGGTGTGCGCACTCCGCGGGCAGCGCTCTCTTCTTTGGAAGGTGAAGTCGCCGTGAGTCCGAGCCCCTTGAGGGCAGTTAGTGACGGCCACAGCCATGGGCTGGCACAGCCGTGGGCGCCACAGATCAGCTTGCGACAGCGGCTCCAGGATCTTCAGAGAAGGATCTGTCCTGTGGTTTCCACTGCGGGGCACAGAACTTGCACGTCACGACTGTAGATGCCCCCGTGAGCCCCAGCTACCCATCCACACTCCAACCAACCAGAAGCCGAGAGGGGCAGAAAAAAGGCTCACCCGCTTCCCTTTAAGAGACTTCCTGGAAGACACACCTGATACGTCCATGCACTTTCTGTCGGCCAGCACTTCCCCACCTGAGCACGCGTCCCTGCAGAGGCGCTGGAAATCATGGTGTTCCTTCCAGCGGTTGCATGCCAAGGCGCAGAACAAAGGGACAACCAACCCCAAAGCAGGTACAGCTACCGACGGAGACGAGGGTGGGTCTCAGAAGACCGGATAGTTGTCTGAGTGATCAGCTCAAGGAGGAGGAAAAGATGAACGTATAAACCTACTACAAAGGGAAGTAATAAAGCTGAAGCGAGTGGGAAAGAGACAGTCCAAGAGAGAGGGTTTTGCAAAGGGGAGAGTCCTGAGAAGAGACCGATGGAGCAGATAAACTTCCGAAGGCCAAGTCAGATGCTCCAGGAAGCACTGGGTGCAGCCACCGTGCGGAGGGGATGCCAGGGCTAGCCTGCGCGGCCCAGGTTTCTTCTGGGAGGGGCAGTGGGGAAGTGGGCGGGATCCTTTACGTATTCAAAGGTATTAAGAGGACATTTATGCGTCTGTAGCGCAATTGGAAATGAGTCGGTGGAGGATAGTGGGAGTGGCGATACCAGGAGTGTGGGGAAGAAAGGGGAAACCAATTACAAGGACTTATCACCCCCTCCCTGGGGGACGAGCAACAGAACACTGGATGAACTGGGAGATGTTGGACAGTGTAGTCCAGGGCAAAATAATAATAGTTTATAAATTCTCAAGGGTTCATGAGGGAGGGGGAATGAGCTGATACCAAGGGTTCCGGTGGAAAGAAAATGTTTTGAGAATAATGATGGCAACAGATGTATAAATGTGCTTGTGTATAAATGTATAAATGGATGTGTGGATTGTGATGAGTTGTACAAGCCCCCACTAAAACGATTAAAACACAGAAAACAGAGATGATCAGCTTTCTCCTACGTTGCATGGCTCATGTTGAAGTTAATATTTGCGTCGTTAAGTTTTTATTGACCCCCAATACTAGCCAAGCTGACACTTAGAACACTATTTTCCTGGGCCAGTGGACGCGGGGCAGATGTGCTGACTGGGAGCGCCCCGTCTGTCCGGACAGGCAGGAGGGAAGCCGTGATCTTCTCACCTCCAGTCTCACGGGATGGGGACTTCACGTCTCCGAGGCCGCCTGAGAAGACCAAGTGTCAGGGAGAGGCGTGCCGAGAGCCCCAGAGGGAGCCATGGCCGACGTTGGCAGCCCCGGCCCCGGATAAGGGCGTCACGTCTGGTTAAGTGGAAAGTCGGTGGGGAAGAAGACAACCCCCACAGGATGGGTTAGCCCAGCGGCTGCAGACCAGGGTCTCTCCCGAGGACAGGCTGGGGTGGGGGGCGTCCCAGTCTGCGGGGCTGGGGTGCTGTCAGCTGGTACCCACAGGACAGCGAGCGTTTGGGTGCGGTCCCCACGCTCTGCTGCGCCAGCCGGCCACCAGGCCAGAGCCCCGCCCCGGTTAGTAACCACAGCTGCCCGAGCTCCTCCACCTCTGCTCCCTCCCTGGCGGTGCAGCCCGTGAAGCGCCGGACTCAAACCCAGCAGCCGCTCTCGGGGAGAGTCGAGGCAGTGTGCTTCCAGTTCGATCTGGAGCCTCGGAAATCCCGTGGAGCCATTCTGCCCTGTCCTGTAGGGTCGTCGTGGGCTGGACGGGAGGGTGGGGGTGGTGCTGGCCATCCCCCTCGCCCTGGAATTAGCGCGGGACTTTGAGACCCCCGGAAGCGGTAGGGGGTAGCCCCTCTCACCCGATCCTCCTCCGTGGGTCCCCTTCCACCGTCTGGCAGAAGGAAAGCTCAGCCACGCGTGCCAACACGTTGGGGGATGTTTTCTCTCCTGTGAAGATAAAGCTGCTGCTTGGCAGCCTCCCCGGCAGCTGGCTTCAGGGTGTGTGTGTGTGTGAGAGAGAGAGAGAGAGAGAGAGAGAGAGTGAGAACGTGGATGTAGGAGAGAGAAGAGAATTAATGCCTGTGTGTTTCTACCCACAGCCACGCACACATCCATCCCATGCGGATGGGCACGGCGTGCATAAAACACCCTGGGAGCATAAAACCCAGGAACCAGTAATGTTGGTTGCTTCTGAGGACAACGATGGAAGGCTGGCTGATGAGGGGGCAGAGAGGACCAGGAGCAAATCTGGGGGGAACCGAAAGGGGGAGCTGGAGGAAGGAAAGTCAGGGGGCAGCGCGGCCTTACAAGATGTGTCTCTTAGCCTGCTGCTCCTGTGGGCGCAGACTGCTGCAAATTTATCCGAAGAGAGACCGCGGAGTGTAACCCCAGCCTTCTGATGAGCAGCTTACCCCTCAGCGCCACCAGGCTCCTTAGAGAGAGGTGGAGGTGTCCACAGGCAGTAGTGTGGAGGCACTTGCTTGCCCCTCGGCCCGACATGCCCCCTCGGGGAATCTCTCTGCTGTGTTCTCTCTCGTACACTTGTTGATGTTGCAGGCAGAGGCTGCCTCGCACAGCCTTCGTAGCAAGCTTCTGGGAGCAACGAATGTGTGCACCAGTTGTCGGGGGCAGACCTACGCGAAGAACACAGCCAGACTCTGCCCAGGCTGCACCGAGCCCCCTGCTGCAGCCGCGCCCGCCGTTCTTGTTGTGGACGCGCTAGGACAGCCCGAGGGAGGCCCCTTTCCAGGGAGCCGTCTCCCTGCCAGCATGTCCGATGGTCGGGAGAGGAAGTCTGGCCATCCTGGCCTCTGAGGAGCATTCTGGCTGTACTTTTTCCAAGACAGATTTGTCTGTTCGCTTGACGGCCCCTTGTACGCCTAGTACTCTTCTCCAGGCACATCATTCAAATGTGTCACGTCTTTGGTCTTCTTTATTCGGTGCCCGACTTTCACACCCGTACGAGGTGGTGGAAGATGCCATGGCTTGGGGGGAGCGGGGAGGGAGGGGAGCATGAGCTGACCTCAAGGGCTTAAGCAGAAAGCAAATACTTTAAGAATGAGGAGGGCAAGAAATATACAAATGGGCTTGACATACAATGGATGGATGTATGGATTGTGGTAAGAGTTGTATGGACACCCCCCCCCCCAATAAAATGATTTAAAAAAATGTTTTTTAAATAATAGGTGATGATTATGCAACTGTTCTTTTTTTTAAATTAAAATCATTTTATTGGGGGCTCGTACATCGTTTTTTCACAATACATAAATACATATACTGTGCCAAGCACCTTCACATGCCTGCTGCTGTTATCATTCTCCAAATATTCACTTTTCCACTTGAGCCCTTGATTTCAGCTTCCCGTTGTGCAGCTGTTCTTAATACGATTGAGCTTATTAAAATATATGAGATATGAATTATATACTCATAAGACTTAAAAAAAATCCTATGACTTGGGTCAGGTACACCGTAGTCTTCAAAGTAACAACCTGGCTCTCCCGTACTTTTTCTTTCTCCCTCCATTGTCCCCAGCATGCTCCACCCCCGGTCCAATACCCGGCGCATGTCTGCTGCTCGATGTGTGGCCAGTCTCAACTTGAATGTCCCGAGAGTCATAGCTGCATTTCTTTTCATGTCATACATCCTCCTCCGCTTCATCTGGCCATTCCTGCTTCTAAACCCCTTCCTCGGCCACCTCCACTTGTGCCCATCCTATTGTTGCTGTTGTGTGCTGTCCAGTCCAATGCAGAGCAGACACACACACACACACACACACACACACACACACACACACATTGGCCTGGCCTTCTTTTATACTGCCCCTCCCCTTGACCAAGGACGACGCCCTGACAACATGTCAAAGTAGAAGTCTCTCGGGAGCGCTCTGGCCGTCCTTCTTCCCAGACTGATCTGACGTCCTTTCAGCAGTGCCTGCTGCTTTCCTCTCCCTCGCCCTCTCTGCTCACACGCATGAGTCTGTGTCTGTTCTTCCTTATTCAGAAAGCGTCCAGCTCACACACGGCCGCGTGGCAAGCGAAACAACCACGGCTGGGCTGGGGCGGCCCCGGTTCTCCGAGCAGCACCGTCAGCTGCTCAGTGCTCCGCAGAGGCCTTGGACGGCACATCCCCCCCGGCCACATGTCTTTTGATCTCTTGACTGCTACATGCTTTGTCAGCCTTGACTGTGGAGGCAAGCAAGACAAAATCCTCGCC
>PVJH01038888.1:0-16834 GCA_004026705.1 Nesogale talazaci
CTGGGGCACGGACAACAGGGAAGTGGGTGAAGGGACATATTGGACAGTGTACGATATGAAAAAATAATAGGCTGAGCCCCGGTGGCGTAGTGGTTGAGTGCGGGACTGCGGCCCACTGGCTTGGCGCTTCAAATCCAGCAGCAGCAAGGCTGGGCCTCCCACTCCCACCAGAGAGCAGTGATGCCTAAAAAATAAGTAAATAAAAATAAAATAAAATAAAAAATTTTAAAAGGGGGAGGAGCTTATACCAAGGTCTCAAATGGAAAATATTTGGAAATGAAGACGGCAATATGTGTACAAATATGCTTGATACAAATGATGTATTGAATGTTATAAGAGCTGTAAGAGCCCCCAATACAATCATTGAGAAAACAAACAAACATAAAAAACAGTGTCAGGCAAACAAAATTTGGGTGCAGGCCAGATCTAACCCAGCCAGTCCAGCCTCAAAACATCTGCAGCAAGGTCTGTGTGGTGTGGGTGAACTGAGGGCATGACTCTTTCTGAAGCCCACATTTCCCCGGCATGGTTCATGCCGTTCCCAAAAGAGCTCCCTTTTCTGAAAGGGATGGAGCCTGGGCTGTGCGGACTGGTCAGGTGGGCGCTGCCCTCGATAGGGGCTAGAGAGTCAGCCCCGACCCAGAGTGACCCTACACACACAGAACAAAACACCGGCCCCCCCAATCATTCCTGCCCGCCCCCCTCACAATCATTCCTTTGCCAGAGCCCGTTATTCTTCCTTCATCTTAGCTTAAAAATGGGTGCTTGTTCTGGGATCGTGGGAGACAGGTGAGGCTGTCTGCTGCCCTGAATATTAAGTCTGGGAAACGCTGAGGAGCAGTTCTAGTCTGTGCTCCAGAGTGGACTCCTGGTGGACTCGCGGAGGGGCGTGGCCTTCTCGTAAGGAGAGTCCTGGGAACCTCGTCATGCCAGCACTGTGATGCGGCCTCCGCCATTGGATCCGCAAGACGTTGCATCCACCGGCCTTCGGTATTCCGGCCTTCTGCATCCTTGCATGTGGTTGTGTGAGTCTGAAGGGGGATGTCTGCATTAGTATCAGATTTACAGACTTGAGTTTAACTGGGCTGGAATCTTCTCTGGATAAACCAGGACTTCTTGACATCAAGCTCTCTGTCTCACTCTCTCTCTCTCTCTCTCTCTCTCCCTCTCTCTCTCGCTCTCTCTCTCTCAAGCTCTCTCTTACACATCTATGAGTGTCACGGGATTTGTTTCTCTAGTCAACCTCTGGTGAAGCTCTCCCCTGAAACAGGTGGGCTTGAAGCCACAGAGAACCAGTACCTCCCTCTCTCCAACATGGCTGCAGCTATGATTTTCACGCCGGGGGTGAGTGGGGAGGGAACAAAGTACACAGAGGCAAAAATAAAAATAACAGCAATTTTAAGAGCAAGGGGATTTTGCTATCAGGATTCTGCGTGCCTGATTTCACACCACACATTCCCCTTCTTGCTTAAGCTAGTGAAATCATTTTCTGTCTCTTGCAACCCACGGTCTGCATGAATGCACGTGACTTCGGCTTTCTTGCCCTTTCCGCTGTCCGGGCTCTGACCCTGGAAGCAGATTTCTGATAAACAGGGCAGCGGTGATGTCAACCGAGCCTCCCTTCACACCTCACGCACACATAGCCCAGCATGCCTGCCTCTTTCCTCCCCACGCCTCTATTTTTAAAAGGGAATAAGAAGTCACCAGAAAAGGGAAGCTGTGAAAGACAGAGCCTCAGGGAGGTGTTCACACCTTCTGTCTAGGGAGGCTGGACTCCAGAGGCAGGTCAAGAGGGGGTTCCGACCCCATGGAAACCTTTGGGAAACCAAATTCTCCAGATCCGAAGCGCTTGTTTCCTGGCATGTCCTTCATCCAGGTCTGTACTATTCTGAGAGAGGTGCTGCTCTGACCCCTCCACCATGGGAAGCGTGGTGGTGTGGTGATTACTCATTGGGCTGTTAGCCTGCAGGTCAGCAGTTGAAATCCTCCAGCTTCTCTGGGGGAGAGCAACAGGGCTTCTACTCCTGTAAAGAGTTACAGTCTTGGAAGCCCACGGGGACAGTTCTTCCGTGCCCTACAGAGTCATCCTAAGTTGGAAACCACTTGATGGCAGTGACTTTGATGTTTTTGTTTTACTCTCTCCCAGGGATTTCTCGGTTCTCCCATATCAAAGGGTCGCCTCAAGGGACTGAACTACCATTCCTTTGAAATATTCTTTGAGTTTGAGGAACGAAAAAGCGTTCTAAAGGGGAAAAATCAGGGCGGGCAAAAATGGCCTTGAGACCCTCGCTCATCTGCCCACTACCTCCGTCACATCCTGTCCCCAAGCCCTTCACTCCCCCTTACCATATTCACGGGGATCCTAACCACCCTCCCCTGCACTCAGCCTCTAGTCCCAAGTCCCCTGGGAGTCACTTCCCCATAAAGCCCTGTTCCCCAAAATCCCACTGAGAAGGCTCTTAGCCCACTGTGGCCCCCAGCTGACTCCGCCCCTGGGAGGTCCCAGAGCTGCCGAGCCAATCAGAGCATCCCCTCTCCTGAGCTCACGCTCCTTACGGGCCAATGGGAGTCCAGTCCCTGAGCCCTCTCTTTGCACCCACCAAGAGGGGCTCAGGCTGTGAGAGCAGGGCTGCTGGCCGCTGTAGGGTCGCTTGGAGGTGGTGGGCTTGAGGAAGCAGAAAAAGTGTCCGGGTGACACGCCCGAGCCCCTGAGTGCCGCCCAACCCGAGTGCGGAACCGGACCCCTTTTCCAAGCCCGCTGCCCCTGACCCAGGGCTGAAGCACTCCGCTGCCCACCTTGATGGTGGAGGGTGGGTTGGAACGGCCCAGCCCTGATCACAGCCGTGGAGACTCTCTCTGTGGGGCTCAGAATCCACTGGAAGGCACCCGGCTGTCCCTTTGGTCCCAGTCACGGCTGCCTGGAAGAGTCCTGGATGGTAGCGAAGATAAGAAGGATAGGTTTGGGCTGAGCCCGGTGGCGTAGTGGTTGTGTGCGGGACTGCAACCCACTGGGACAGAGGTTCAATTCCAGCAGTGGGGCTGGCCTCCTACTCCCACCACCAGAGAGCAGTGACACCCCCCCCCCAAAAAAAGGATAGGTTTTCCATCACTCGCTGCCGTCGAGTTGACGGCGACTCAGTGCAGACAACGGTCTCTTTGAGTTCATCAGATTGCAACTCAAGGAGTACAATAAGCCTCAGCTTCGGCCCAAGCAGTGATGGTTTGGTGGTTTGCAACGACAGACCTTGCAGTTAGCCGTCCAATGCCTCACCATTCTGCCACCCAGACTCCTTTCCTGCCCAGCAGCCCCAAGGTATGAGAAAGGAGGGAGGGAGTTCTCCAGCACGCTACCAAGGAGAATTCCACAGCCGGGCCTGGCTTAGGACGCAGCAAGAGCACTTTCCAAAAGGTAGCACCCGAGACATCTTTCCTGTGGCTCCCTAGCCCTGCCCCTCAGAACAGCTTGAGCGGGGTTGAGCCCCGGTGGCAGAGTGGTTGTGCGCGGGACTGCGGCCCACTGGGTTGGAGGTTCAAATCCAGCAGCAAGGCTCGGCCTCCTGCTCCCACTACCAAAGGGCAGTGATGCCCCCTAAAAAACAAACAAACAAACAAAAAAAACCAGAACAGCTTGAGCAAATCTGGACTTGTGCCCAGAACAGCCCTACCCTACCCCACCCCCAAGATCAGAGAAGTTTCTTGTCCCCTTGATGGCTCCCACAATGCAGCGCATCTGGGGTCTGCAGATCTGCTCCCAATCTCAGTCTTGCATTCTGCGGCCTCTGGTGAGTCCCACTGAAACAGAATCGTAGCTTCTTATCTGGAGGCGACATGTCCCATGGGCACGTGGCCATCCAGCTAAAGCTGTGACCCAGCCTCCCTTGCAGCCCTGAGTGGGCCTATGAGCTGGAAGAAGGAAGCCTTCTGGGATTTCCACCTAACGGGAGAGAGAACAGAGCCTTCCGCAGGCCAGCCTGCTGCTCCAGATCAGGTGCCAACCAGGGTGGCATCCTTGGCAGGGCTAACAAGAGAAGCACAGCCTGGGTCCCTGTGGCAGTCCCCTAATCTGGTGTCACTTTGAGGATGAAGAGTGTAGGGGTGGAGTCAAGCCTGCCAATCTGGAGATAGCCCATGAGATCTCTGTGGAGGCATGACTTTCCCCTGAGAACTCTGGGAAATCTCATGACTCAGTCCCTTGGAGACGCTCGACCGACAAGGCACTGGCTGACTCCCTGTGAGACATTTTGGAGGAGAAGCCACATGGGCTTACCTTGATGGAACCGGATCTCTGAAGCCGGAAGAGCCACGTAGACACCCCTGCCAGTGCTGAGATGTTTGAGAAGCCACAGAGAGGCCCCAGCCAGCGCTGAGATGCTGATAGCACAAGACGCTGCCCCCACTGACCTGTGAGTGTCCTGGTGTCATGGCATGTGCTTCGTGAGTCTAAAGAGGACCTTATAGATTGGTATAGGACATAGGGGCTACCATCGGACTTATGGCCTTGAACTGGACTGGGATGGGATGTTTTCTTAATGTACAGTTGTTCTTGTATATAAGACTCTTTCTTAAACACATATGAGTGCTCGCAAATTTGTTTCTCTAGTCTATCGGGCTAACAGTCCCTAAACACCATCGAAGAACAGCTGTCCAAACAACCCAACCAGCCTCCTTGGGGAACTGCACCAGGAGGAAAAGAACTTGCTATTTAGTCTCCGCCTTTATTGTTTAGGATCTCCAGGCCTGAATTTACAGCCTAACTGGTACTGTAGTCCAGAGGCTCCCCGTGTCAGTTTTGATGGTCAGAGTCTTCCTGGTTTCTAATGGGTAGAGACCAGGGGTGCAGCTAGCTGTCCTGCAGGGCCCAGGACAGCACAAGTCAGAGAATTACCAGGTCCCCACATTGACGGTATCAGCAGCGGAGAAGCCTGGCCCTGCCCCGCTGAGATTCAGTGCTCCCCTCTCTGGAAAGGGATTGTGGTATTGTCAGGGACCTTTCTGAGGCCCCAGGGGGATAGGCCTGGTCTGACTTTCAGGAAGGGAGGTGGCGCTGCAGAGACAGTCACGAAGCCTTTATTGCGACAAGGATGGAATCCCCGGAGGAAGACGGCGAAGCAAGTTGCCAGCTACATCCAAATTGGGCCACAGAGGGGACACCCAGCCGTGGGCTGGGCGTCTGAAAGAGGCCCTGGCTCAGAAGGGGCTGGGGCTGCCCGGGCAGTGCAGTACAGAGAGGAGGAAAGGGAGAGCTGAAGACTTCTGCCTGCGACGTCAGCCTTGGGGCAGGGGCAGAGGGGACGGCCCCCTCACCTCCCAGAGAGCTTCCCTCCTGCCACCGCATGCTGATGGGCCTGGACCCCCAGTCTCTCTCCCACAGCTCCTCCCCTCGCTGCCCTGTCCCCACGCCCCTCTCCTTCCCAGGCAGACTGCCCTCCTGCACACCTCTGCCCCTAGCCCCCGGCCAGGTGTCTCGCCCTTTCCTTGGGGCCAGCCTGGGGAACCCTGCCGCGTGGCAAGGTAGGGCTAGGAACCCCGGACCATGGGGAGACAAGGGAGTCGAAGCACAGGTGCAAGACAGCCCAAAGGCACTGGGTGGGGCGTGGGGCGGGGTGGGGCGTTGTCTCCGAAGCAGACGGGGGTGGGCATGGGATGGACAAGAAGCACCCACCCTGGGCCAGCAGCGGCCCTAACACG
Organism: Nesogale talazaci; assembly: GCA_004026705.1. NCBI lineage: Eukaryota > Metazoa > Chordata > Mammalia > Afrosoricida > Tenrecidae > Nesogale > Nesogale talazaci. Next base: position 5,689 of record PVJH01038888.1, read on the forward strand.
GGACCCAACCTCATGGTGCCAGGGGCCCCATCTCTCCACCGCCAGAGCACCCTGGGCTCCCCAAGGTGGCTGTCATGGAGCGCAGGGCGGGGCGTCCTCTCCAGGCTGAGCAGGGAGCCAGCCCGCGGGCCCTGGGGCGCGGCTCGGCTCAGACCTCGGGCCCCCCGAAGGCCAGGTTGTCCCGCACCATCAGGGTCTTGCGGAGGTCGCGGTCCGCCAAGGGACGCCGCACGCGCCACTTGTGCGCTTCCTGCAGGCCGGGCTCGAAGTAGTAGATGCAGGCGCCGAAGCCCACGAGGATGAGCACGGAGGTGACCAGGTAGACGGGCACGAACCAGTCCAGGAAGTGCGGCATCGCGGCGGCGCTGCCGAGACAGACAGACAGACAGACGCTGTGAGGGGCCGGGGGAGGACGGAGCAAACTTCTCAGGGCCATGCAGAGTTAGCCCTGGCTGCGCCTCCTCCTTCTCCAGCACGTGTGTCCTTGGGCAAGAGGCCTGACCTCTCTGATCCTTGGCTTTCTCCTATGGAAGGGAGAGCGGGGTAGGGCATTCAGCACTCCCGGCAGAGGTGCAGAACTCTCAGTAAAGCAGTGTGTCTGGGCAGGGGAAGGGGAGACCTCTCTATCTCCCCACTCCCCTAGCAGCTTGGCCCTCACTTGTCTAGTCGGACAGATGGGTGGGTCCCCAGCCACCTATACCCACTGGCCATCCTGAGTGATATCAGTAGGACGTCCTCATGAACCCGAATGCCAGGATGACAAGGTAGCAGCTGTCTTCCACCGCTGACAACCCATTCAGTGTGCACATCTGTAAGATGGGAGTGTGGAAGCCTGGAGGGCCGGACAGGGAGTGCGTGTCAGGAAACCACTTAGACAGTGTCTGGCGCAGACTCCGTGACACGTTTCCATGTTTCAGAGCCTCTGTCTTCTCTGTACCATGGAGCTGACAAAGGGCCATGAATTGTGTTAAGAATCAGCATAACAGGGCTGAGCGTAATGGTTGTGCGCGGGACTGCGGCCCACTGGGACGGAGGTTCAATTCCAGCAGTGGGGCTGGGCCTCCTACTCCCACCGCCGGAGAGCAGTGATGCCCAAATTTAAAAAATTTAAAAAAAAAACAATCAGCATAATAGAACCTCTGGCCGTTTGCATATTGCCCACAAGACAAGGCCAGCAGTCTCAAGACCACACCTGGCACAGAATAAGCACAGAATAAGCACTGGCCACCATGAGTCAGTGTGGCTCAGGAGACCCTAGGCAGGGGTCCTCAAACTTTTTAAACAGGGGGCCAGTTCACTGTCCCTCAGACCGTTGGAGGGCCAGACTATAGTTTAAAAAAAATAAACTATGGGGCAGAGCCCCGGTGGCGTAGTGGTTGTGCACGGGACTGTGGCCCACTGGGACGGAGGTTCAATTCCAGCTCCGCAGGAGCAAAGGCTGGGCCTCCTACTCCCACCACCTGAGGGCAGTGATGCCCCAAAACCAAAAAAATAAATAAACTATGCTGGCTCGATCTCGGGTTTCAGCACCCAAAAAAAAAAAAATTAACGATGAACAAATTCACTGTGGGCCTGGGATGAGTCGGCTGCTAATCAGGACAGCGGTGGCGACAAAAACACCCGGCGGGCCAGATAAATGTTCTATGCAGGCCACATGTGGCTCAAGGGCCATCGTTTGAGGACATCTGCCCTAGGGATAGGGTGGAGGTGCCCCTGGGGGATTCTGTCACTTTTTTTTCTTTTTTGGGGGGCATCACTGCTCTCCGGCGGTGGGAGTAGGAGGCCCAGCCCCACTGCTGGAATTAAACCTCCGTCCCAGTGGGCTGAAGTCCTGCACACAACCACTACGCCACCGGGGCTCAGCCTGATTCTGTCACTCTTACAGGAGAAGAAAGCCTCCTTTTTCTTTCTTTCTTTCTTTCTTTTTTGTTGTTGTTGTTGTTGTTGTTGCTTTGGAGGAGGGACATCACCGCCCACAGGTGGTGGGAGTAGGAGGCCCAGCCCCACTGCTGGAATTGAACCTCCATCCCAGTGGGCCGCAGTCCCGCGCACAACCACGACGCCACCGGGGCTCAGCCCCGAAAGCCTCCTTTTTCTCCAGAGGAGCCGTGGGTGGTTTTGAACCTCGGGCCCTGTGCCAAGCGGCCCAACATGTAGCGCAGACTGCTGTGAGGTGCCATCGAATCCGTACTGCCTCCTAACAACCTTACGGACAGCCCTGCACCGTCCTCATGAATTTGTGGGCTTTCTGAGGAGTCCCGGTCCTGCACAGAGACGCACTCAGATGTGTATCCAACGGTTACAGCTGGTTCCAATCCACCTGGAGGCTGCGTGGTCCAAAGGCCTGGCGCTCTGCTTCTGTGGAAATGACAGCCTAGAGACCTGCCACCGGGGTCTGGAGTGGAGACGGCCTCGCCAGCACCCCACCACCTTGCTGCTTCAGGGAGCCGAAGGTGGGAGAGCGGAGGATGGGAGGGTGGAGGGTAGACGGGGTGTCACCAACACTCCACACACGGGGACTCCTTAGAACAGCCTGATGACTCCCACAGGTGCCCCCCAGCCAGCCTCTCGGTCTGTTCACCAGCCTGTGGGACTGCTTGTCAGTCACCTGTGTCCCTCTGCCAGCTCAGGTGCTTCCCCTGTACCCAGAATGCCCTTTGCATTCTTGCTCTCTTGGAAAACTCCAGTCATACTTCAAAAGCCAGATGCGAGGTGATCTCACTCGGAAGGGGACAAGGCGAGGCTCCCGGGAGACGCTCTCAAAGAGAGTGAGGGGCCCTGCTTTTGTCTGCCCCGCAGGGAGACCTCTGCTAGAGGGTCTTTCAGGAATGTGCAACAGGCTTAGGGGGTGAGGGTTCCCCCTCATATGTTAAGAGATGCAGAAACAGAGCCACCACCCCCTCCCCAACGGGCTAATTTGTCCTGGGTTATCTGGCCAGGAAGTTGTGGGGCTGAACCCCAAGCCCAGCACTGTCCTGAGACCTGAGCCCTGGGGTCAGAAAGAGACCTGGCCTGGGAGAGTGAGCAGAGGCCCGCCTCCACCATCTGGTGATGAACGGTCACAGTGGCCCCCAGAGACACAGACGAGAAGTCCCTCTCCTCCGTCCTTCAAGCCGCAGTTCGCCCAGACCCCCTCTTTCCAGGTGGCCGGGAGAAGACACTGCTTCTCAGACTGTGTCTTTTCCCAAGCCCCTTCCCCGTCCCCATTAGCGACCCCAAGTCCAGACAGCCTCTCCCAGCACCCTGCCCAGTGAGGAGTGAAATGGAGAGCAAACTCTTGGCTCAAAGTCAGGGCGCTAGCAGCCCAGAGGCCTCCTGCCACCAGCCTCGCTGCAGAGCCTGGGAGAGAGAAACCCGGATTTTTGGGGCCCCCCAGGCAGAAAGGCAGCTCCAGCATACTTGATGAGACCACGGTGCTTCTCTGCCCCCTCCCCTGGCCCCAGTCAGGACCTCGGGCTCCAGGTTCTGCAGAGTCCGTGTTGCAAATTGACCAGGAGGAGCTGAGCGTCCCCTCACCTCCCCAGTCCCGTGAGCAAGATCACCGGCGTTCCAGTGCTGACTGAGGGTCCCTAGCCCTTTGCCTCACCTCGCTGGGGACTGACCTAGGTGGACATGCCAAGGCCATTTGGCCTCTGTGTGACCTTGGACCCCTCCCCACCCTCCCTCTCTGAGCCTCCAGCTCCCCATGGCAGTGATAGGAGCTCTGGAGATGGGAGTGGGGGGATCATCAGAGGATTTAGAAGGAATTTTCCAGTCTCGCTTCCGCCAAGGTGTCCTCTGGGTAGTGTGAGCCAGCCCTCCCCCTGGCCCCCAGTCACTGGTACCACCCGTGCCGCCACTACCCCCCCCCCCCACAAATGCCCTCAGACCCACCTCACGCCCTGCAGATGGGCACCACCTCAGCCTGGGCAGCTCAGCATTGGCCCTCAGACTCAATCGCAGCTGCCGTCCCCAGAGACACTGTCATCTGCTGTCGTCCTGAGGGCTGGAGGCAGAGATGGGGGGAGGCCAGTGCCCTCCACAGGGTACAGAGTTCTGCAGCCCCCAGCCTGCCCAGGGGCTCTGCCTGAACCAACAGGGCGCAGTCCTGGGCAGACTCAGAGTCCATGCGCAGGGTGCCTCTCCCTGTTCCTGGAGACCCTTCCCTCTGTCCCTCAGCCTCGGGATGGCAGGAGGCGGGACCTGTCGGGACCAATCAGCAGCCTGGCAGAGCAAGGGCTTTATCTTCCGTTGCCCTGGCAACCAGCCTTCTCTTCTGGATCCCTCACCCTGTGCACGTGGTAAGACGGAGGACAGGGAGGACAGGGCTGGGGGGTGCGGAGAGCACAGCCGCCAGGCTGCCCAGGAGGCTGGTGCGATGAGAGGAGCAAGTCCCTGGCTCAGGCACTTGGGAAGCTTTGGAGATTCCCAGTTTGGGGGTAGGGAGAGGCGGGGTCCCTGGCAAGTGGGTGGGGACATCGACACTGCACCAGAGACCAACGAGGGGAAGGCGAGAGCCGGGGAGGCAGACGAGGCACGTGCCTCTGCACACTCACTGGGCGCCAGACACGGTTTCAGTGCGTTGCTTCACTGAACAGGCAGTGCAAAGCCAGGGCAGAGCTCTGGCCCCCGGCACCCCCAAGGGCCAAGCCTAGCCCTACATCCCACCATCTGGGTCTCAGAGGTGGGTCCTGAGAGCCTATTTTAAGAGGAACGAGCTACAGCTCAGAGAGGGGACGTCCTTCCCTTCTCCCTGATCACCCAGCTGGAACCCAAAGCTACTAGCCACCTGTGTTGTAGACAGTGTCTGCAGAGTGCCAGCACCTGGTGACCGGGTCACCCTACACAGCCTGCTCCCTGTCGCCAGAGGCCCGGAACCTCCAGCTGACATCACAGGATTCAAGAACCACCTGGGAGTGTGGGAGTGCGGAGACAGGGAATGGGGACCATTCCCAGACACTCCTGAGAGACCTGCAGGTGGGAAGGGCTCTGGCCAGGTGCCTCCAAGATCCTGAGTCTACCCTCCACCCCCAACCCCGCCTGCAGGAACCCCTGCCTGCTCGAGCCTGGCTGGGGGTCCTGCAATGGTGGCGGGGTCCTCCGTGCCCTAAGGGGGGGAAGTTGGAGGGCAGAGGGATGTGTCCTGTATCGTACCTAGCGCGGGGCTGCTTGCTGAAAGCAGTGGCCTCCCCTCTGCACCCACTGCCTGGGCACAGAGGAGGCAGTCGGGCCCTGTCGGGGTTGAGAGCCCCGAGAGTCCGTGCGGAGTAGTTCTCCACGGAGTCCGAATGGGCTCCAGGGCAGGGGCTTCGCAGGGCACACGCAGCACTCATTTAAAGGATGAACGTGTGTTCCTTTCACACCCGGGAAATCACCCCCCACCCCCACCCCCCAGTCCCGTCAGGGCTCATCCAACGTTCCAGACAGAAAAGCCCGTCCCGTCCCTCACCACAGTTTAAAACGTATTCCAGAACCCGAGAGCACCACGATCTGAATGACAGCTTTTCAAAAGCCTTATCAATGAAACGATGAGCTTTCTCTCTCCATTTTCTTTTCTTGTTCTTTCTTTTTTAACCTTTGCTCCAATTTATTCCTCGCGTGACCCAATTGTGTCACGTATTATTTTCACACTGTCCTGCAATTGATTATGTCAGTCCCAATCTGGGGGCAGTCACAACTTCTTTTTTTTTTTTTAAATCATTTTATTGGAGGCTGGTCCAAGTCTTATCATGATCAATACCTACATCAATTGTATGCAGTCCACTTTTGCACATTTGTTGCCATCATCCTCAAAACATTCTCCTTCCACTTAGGCCTCCGGTGTCAGCTTCCCATGTCTCCCCTCCCCACTTCCCCTTCCCCATATCTCTCTCCATTCAGTTATACTTCAGAACCACAGATAGGCAGGCCCCAGTGTGCCCATCCCTAACCCAGATGAACATGGAGGCTATTTCCCTGGCCCCCAGGGTTCCCGCCTTCCCACCAATCTGACTGTTATCCCCATTGCTTCGTTCTGTTGTGTGTGTTTTCTGGAAATGGAATGGCCCAAGGGAATAGAGGGGTGCTCTGCCGTGTCCGGCCTCCCATGTAGCCTGGGTCCCCAGGAAGACTTCTCACACCTTGCTCTCCCGCTCTCTGGCCAGCTCTGGCCACTGCCAGGATCAGCCACCAGTGATGCTCTGAAGCAAGAGGGCACAGATGGTCGCTGAGTCCCTAAGGCCTGGTGCCAGACCAGCCCAGAACCAACCTCAGGACAGAACGGAGCTGGACTCACCCTGAACATGGACAGCCCGTGCGTCTCTAGAGGCCAGCCCTCGCCCTCGCCCTCCAGAGGCTCCGTCCGTCATTGTGTTAGTCAGGGTAGACGAGAGAAACAATTTCATAAACACCCATGTGTGTATAAGAAGGCGCTTTGTATACAAGAACCATTGAATACTGAGAAAACATCCCAGCCCGCTCCAGATCTAGTCCATCAGCCCAGCATTAGCCCATCTGTCCAATACCAAACGATAAAGTCCTCTTCAGACTCATGAGATAGGCACCATGGTGCCGAATGCAGGGAGATCACCAGCCAGCAGGTGGAAAGTCTTGTGGATCAGTGGTAGAGGAAGCATCTCAGAGCCAGCCGGGTCTCCGCGTGGTTTCTCCAGCTCCAAGGTTCTGGCTGCCATCAGCCTGTCTCCATGGTTGTCAACAAGAACGTCTCAGAAAGCCTGCCTCCAGCAAGCTATTTATCATCCTGCCGTCTCCAAAGGAGGTCATCTAGCTACAATCTGATTGACAGCCTAAACTCCTCCCCTTCACTCATTTTTCTTCTGCTCCTGTAAAATTGTTGTATTATTATTTTTATAAATCATTTTTGGGCTGAGCCCCGGTGGCGTAGTGGTTGTGCGCGGGACTGCGGCCCACTGGGATGGAGGTTCAATTCCAGCAGTGGGGCTGGGCCTCCTACTCCCCCTACCGGAGAGCAGTGATGCCCCAAAAATAAAAAAACAAACAAAAGAAAATCATTTTCTTGGGGGCTCATGCAACTCCTATCATGATCAAAACATACATCAATTATATGCACACCACATCTGCATACCTGTTGTCATCAACACCATTTGTGAGGAACTTTGTTTGCTTTGCATCGATTGCAATTCCTATCGGAGGCTACAGTCTTTGATGAACTTCATCAGCAAATACTTCAAGTCCTCTTTCAGCAAGCAAGATTGTGTCACCTGCACGTTTAAGGCTATTCCTTAGAGACCCTTCCTGGTTCAGCTTCCAGGACTATTTGCTCACCATCTGACCGAATCAAGACAGAGGAGGGCTCACCTCGGGTGCATACCTTTTCTGATGCTTAAATCACTCGGCGTTCCCTTGTTCTGTCTGAATGACTGCCTGCCTCTGGGTGCATGCATGGGTTCCAATGAAGTGTTCTGGAATCCCCCATTCTTCCGAAGGTTTTCCCTGCTTTGTTGCGGTCTGCAATCAAGTGCCTTTGCAGAGTTAATAAAACACCACGTGAACATCGGTCTAGTATTTTCGTCTTTCAGCCGAGATCCATCTGACATCAGCAGGGCCATCCCTCACTTCATAACCTCTTAAATTCCACATCTGACTTGAGGTTTTGGCAGCTCCCTGTTGACGTACTCCGGCTGCAAGCATTTTTGAATGACCCTCAGCAACATCTTACTCGCATGTGACATTGATTACATCATTCAATAATTTCCACGTTCTGTTGGACCACCTCTCTTTAGAATGGGCACGGATATGGAGATCCACATTCCAGTCATTTGACCCGGTAGCCGTCTTCCAAATTTCTTGGCATAGGTGAGTGAGTGCATCCAGGGTTTTTGTTTTGTTTTGTTTTTTGTTTTGGGCATCACTGCCCTCAGGTGGTGGGAGTAGGAGGCCCAGCCTTTGCTCCGTGGAGCTGGAATCGAACCTCCATCCCAGTGGGCCGCAGTCCCGCGCACAACCACTACGCCACCGGGGCTCAGGCCTACATCCAGGGTTTCATCCGTTTGTTGACCCATCTCAACTGGTACTCCATCCATTCCTGGGGCCTTGTTTGGGGCCGATGCCTACAGTGCATCTTGGACTTTTTCCTTCAATACTCTCAGTTCTTGATCACGTACAACTTCTAGAAATGGCTGGACATGAACCGATTCTTTTTGACACGGTGCCTCTGTGTATCCCATCCATCTTCTTCTGATGCTTCCTGCACGGTTCAGTATTTTGCCCAGGGAGTCTTTCCATCTCGCAACTCGAGGCTGGAATTTTTCCTCCAACTCTTCCGGCTCGACATATGACAAATGCATTCTTCCTTTGGGGGGGGGCTTTTCGCTTTTCACAGGGCTTATTATGAAAAGGGCACTTGTTGCTCAAAGGGTTAAGCATGAGGCTGCTGCTTTAAAGGTCAGTACTCTGAACTCACAAGCCACTCCCTGAGAGAAAAAATATGACAATTTGCTTCCTTAAAGATTGATAGCATGGAAAACTCTATTCTATCCCATAAGGTCACAATGGGGACAGCAGTGGGAACTTTTCATGACCTAGTGTAGCCATGCTGTGGATATATTGAAGCCTCTTCTGTGTTAGGCATTGGCCCCCCACAAAAACAGCTCTGTCTTGCTCTTTCTGAGCCAGATATAATTAACTCGGTCTGCAGCGAGGAGGATGAAGTTAGACAGCAATGAACACTCTCTCTCCGTCTGCCTCCCTCCACACATGAACTGATCAACAACATCTGGTTCATCCATAGCCCCCCCAGATCTGGTCCCAGCCAATGAGGAACCAATGATACATTCCCAAATGGATGCATGAATGTAAATCATCCATTTCTTCAGCCGTGTTTGCTAAGCAGCTACTGCTGCACCCCAGGCATTCTTTAAAGTCCTGGATGAACAAACTGTCTCTTCTGTCCTGTACTGTAGGCTCTAGATCAGCGGTTCTCAACCTGTGGGTCTCGACCCTCTGGGGGGGCGCCCAACGACCCTTTCACAGGAGCTACCCAATTTTTAACAGCAGCAAAATGACAGTGAAAAAGTAGCAATGCACATAATGTTATGGTTGGGGGTCACCACCGCACGAGGAGCTGTATGATAGGGTTGAGGCATGGGGAAAGTGGAGAACCCCTGCTCCAGATGGAGGGACAGACAATGAGCAAGTCATGACGTCACCTCTGGCAAACGCCATCTGCCAGGAGGACCGGATGTTTCCGCGGGTTCTTCCTGAGTATTGTGAGAAACAGTCACAACTCAGCGAGCTGTGTGCATCAGGCTTATTCTGCGTACAGACAGAGAGACCGTTTGGATTCCAGAAAGAGCAAGTGGCTGAAAGGAAAGTGGTACAACGAGGTCTTTCAGGGGTAGAAGAGGAAGTCACTTGGAGGAGCTACCCCGCTGACAGACTGATCTTGGCATAAGATGGCATGATGGGGGAGCGGGGGGCTGTCCTTCCTCTGACTTCAGGAGGGGAGGAGACTCAAGACCCACAGTCAAGGCTGAGCCCGACGAGGTGAAGGTCAGACATGGCTCTTCTCACCAACATGGTAACCGGCCCAGATCCCAAGCCCTCTGGTCCACAGCACCGTGGACATCTCAGCTGGGTCTGACCCTTAAAACAGGACTCCCAATGGTGGGGTTTCTTAGGTTACAATTCAGGATCGCGAGTGACTCAGCTTACAGTTCCTTCAACGACAGTTCTTTTGTCGACAAGCAGGCTTCTCCCTGGCCGTTAGTCTCTTGGTCCTCAATATCACGGCCCCTTGGGTTTCTTGGGCCGGTCCAGCCTCTGCTCTGCACAGGCAAATGTTACAGATCTCTTTGGCTCCATTGATGGATCTACCTGGGGCTAGTCTTTGCTGAAAGTAAGCTTTGGCCTGACAGTGCTTGGCTCTCTCACACTTAGGATCATGGATTGGCACATCCATTGTCACCACCTTGTCCCACGGGTCTGGGAGGCCACTGTGCTCTCTCACATCAGCCATCTGGTTCTGCAGTGTTCAGTCACGTCTTGCCTCGCATATGCTTCTCTGGTGTGACAGTTCGCTGACTCTATCTCTCCGAGGGCAGGTTTCCTCCGGCCAGTGGACCAGCCTCTTCCTGGTGATGGAGAGCGCCCACCCTCCCTCCTCTGAGAGGGCTCATTGGAAGCCCAGCAGGATAACAAAGCTGACCAATGCCCTCCATAGAATCAGACACCGTATTTGCATGTTCTCATCCACAAGGATACCACACACCTTATCTGCATTATTAGGAAGCTGTCTAATTCCTTTGGTGGGTCACAGTGCCTTTTTTTTGGCATGGTCTCTGCTAAGTACCTGGTGGGAATGACAAAGGCCATGTAAAAGCCACCCTCCCACTCCAGAGTGACGCACTGAACTTGCCTTGACTGAGAGGTAAGTCTCACCTGTGCCGAGAGCCCCTGACATCAGGGTGCCTCTGGTCTCCCTGTGCATAAGGTGACCCTCTCCCCCACCTGTCGCCATGAGACATTTTGTGACCTGAATTCAGGGGCAACGGTCTGACAGCTACTTTGAAAGAGGAAAATACAAATTCATATTGCTGCAGGGCTGTTTCAAGAGGCCCCGGGAAGGAATGCTTAAAGCGCTTGGCTGCTAACCAGGAAGTCAGCGGGTCTAACCGGTCCCCACCCACCCACCCCACCCCCAGCTACACTGCAGAAGAAAGGCATGGCAGTCTGCTTCTGTGATGATTTACAGCCTTGGAAAGGGGTGGGCGTGGCTTCTACGGGACCCCATAGGGTAGCTACGTGACTCTGGCACTGAGTGCACTATGGGGAGAGGGTTGACTTTTATGGCAATTATTTGGATCCTTGACTAAAAATAAATAACTGAGGGCTGAGCCCCGGTGGCGTAGTGGTTGTGCGCGGGACTGCGGCCCACTGGGACGGAGGTTCCATTCCAGCAGTGGGGCTGGGCCTCCTCCTCTCACCACCGGAGAGCCGTGATGCCCCCCCTGCCCCGGCCCGCGGGGCATTCGCAGTGTGGATCTCTGGGTCCGGAGCCTGGAAGACGAAGATGGGCAGGGGACGCGAAGAATGGAGGCAAGACAGGTTTCTGATCAAGCCTCGTTTATTGGGGCAAAACTCAGGGTATATAAAGCCAATGTTTACAGCTTATGTTAATGAGGTAGAGTCAACAGAGGCCAATCCTGGC
>PVJH01038889.1:0-16821 GCA_004026705.1 Nesogale talazaci
CTGGAAGGGGATGTCCAGTTGCCTACAGATGGGTTTTGGGTCCCCCCTTCCCATTCCTCCTCGTTCACAGTGATGTTAATTTTTGTACTTTGATGCCTGATACCGGATCCCATTGACACCTCATGACCACACAGGCTGGTGTGCTTCTTCCATGTGGGCTTTGTTGCGTCTCAGCTAGATGGCCGCTTGTTTGTCTTCAAGCCTTTAAGCCCCCAGATGCTATATCTTTTGATAGCTTTGCTCCCTATATCTTTCCTTTTACCTTCCTCCTGCCTCACACCACACTTGCGTTTCTTCTGCCTCTTAGTAATTCTTTTCAACTAGATTGCTGTTGCTCCAGCACCACCAGGATCTCTGCGTCCTCCTCGTTGTTGCTTTTAACTCCCTAGTTCTTCCCGTGTCTATGGCGTTTATTTGCTCGCTGTCCCCTTCCCCCACTTCCTTTTCCCTCCAGGTCCTCCTGGAACCATTGGTAGCTGTTGCTTTTCTCTTTGGGCTTGCTTTTCATGCCTAACTTACATAGGTAGACAAACCAACAAGAATGGAGACAAAACAAAAAGGAAGCAAAAAGGTTGAAAAAGAGAGAAAAAAAACTAGTCAAGCACAAAACAAAACAAAACAAAAAGCATGTATAATTCCAGGTCTGCCCACTGACCTTTATGACTATCTCCCCACTGGTCCTGGGGGCTTCTGGAAACTCCCCCACAAAGCCTGAAGTCTATTGTTGGGACTCCTTAGAAGTTTTGTGGCTTTGATTTGCTGCCATTGATGACCTGCTATGTTCTCTTCTTGGTTCGCCTCACTGTGGGGCTGTTCAGACCAGACTTTCTCCACGCCAGTATTATCCTCAGTTGTGATATGTTTCAGCGAAGAAACATTATATCTTGAGCTGTTGTCAGCCCTACAATTCTGAGCCTTAGCAGCTACAGACAGGAGCGTCATCCTCAGAGCTTGCTGTGCCAGAATGTGGTCTCTCTTTTTTTCTTGGTTTGCTCGTGGCAGACTGACCCCTTTCTCCAACCTACAGGTTTCGCGTTGTTCTCTGTAGCACATATTTGTAGGGAGGAGGCCAGTTTGACTCTGACTGGGGTTGACCTTGTAGCCCTCTCTGTTCATGAATTGCTCCAGGTGGTTATGGTGCCCTCAAGGTTTGTTGTGCCCTGGTGGGGTCTGCATTCTCATTTCTGTGGAGACATAAACAATATTCTCCTCCTGGTTGCATTAGTGCTCTACCCCTCCCCCCCCCAGTCCCATCATTTCCCTCACTTTTTTCCCTTTTCTCTGCACATTCCCCCTTTCTTTGTATTGGAATGACATATGCATCCATGGGTTTGGTCAGACCCCTAACAAATCATTCTGTACATAAATAACTTCATGAAACTCAGCTCTCACTATTTAAACTTTATATTTATCATGATATTATATTTGTTCCCAAAATATTGTGTTCTTGTCATCCTGGTTCTGAAATTATTCAAATAAGGTATGATGTGAAAAGGAGCCATTTCAATAAAAAAAGTGTTTTGGAAAATAACTGTCCATCAAAAGTTCTATACTTATCTTGAGTACTATTTTTTTTTAAAAGATTTAAAATGTATTTTCAAGTTGAGAAAAAAGGGGGATTCCTAGCAGTGATGGGTAGGTTTGTTATGCCAACATGGCCACAGAAGATTGGTGGATCTGTTGTGATGGCACAGCCAATGAACACGCGGATGAATTGAAGGGCAGATATAGGAAGGGCTTCGCAACTCCCGCCCTCTCTCTCTCTTTTTTCCGGATCTTCGGACCAGAGAGCTGCCTTGTTCCTCCTGTGCCTCGACCTCCAAGCAACACTACCCATGGGACACCTGATCGTGGACTGTGTTACTGTGAGTTGAGGATCCTTCAAGCCCTACTTCGCCATGCTCCTGGGATATACATCTCTTGAGCTGGGGACTGTTGGACTCTGTTATCTGGCTGACTGTTGATGGAAGTTGGTGACTGTTGCTCTGCCGTTTGCTGCCTGTAACCAGATAGCCTGGATTGCTCTACAGAGGACTATTCAGCGGCCCTCAAGAATTGAAGGACTGCCAGTCTTCTAGTTGCCTCACGCAAGTGAGTTGCACCGAGCAATCTGTATTGTTTTATAGTTAACTTTTTCTCTTTTTATCTCATATATCGTTCTCAGTATATAAATATATAAAAATAATTACTAGTGTCCTGAATTTTATTTCTCTAAGAGAACCCTGCCTGACACAGTGATTGTATTTTTCTCTAAGAAAAAACTGAAGGACTGTCATCTAGCAGAAAAAAAGATTGATTAGAGGTTAGGGGAAACGTGGATGAATTGAGTGAAATGAAAGGGTAAAGAAGTGTGGAAATAGAAATTAGAAGTAGGTTTATAAAGCAACAGAAGAGATAATGTCTTGTGGCAGTTAGAGTTTATGAAGAAATAAAATGCCTAACAAAATATCCTGCTTGGAAGGTATAAATAAACCACAAAGTTGCTGCCAGTGTGAGGGAACCCTAGAAAGGAGAGGTTTGGAGGTGATGATGCTGAAGAAAAGGTCAGAGACTCAATCTTGCATGGCTTGGACCTCAATAAGAACTTTCAATTTTTACCCTGAGGGGAAGTCAAAGTCTTGGAAAGTTCTTGAGCATAGAAGTAAAGCCTTTGATGACTGTAGGGGAAATAAGATGGGGAGGGAGGTAGGAATGGGGAGTGGGATCTAGAAACCAAGACCGAATGCTACTCACAGCAATAGAGGTGAGGTGTAGTGATGGCGTGGAGAATCTGATGGAAGAGCTGAGAAGTGGTCAGAGCTGAGTCAGGATAATTTGGTTCAGTATAATTTTAAGGTGCACATTAATAGGATGTAGAGAGAGAATGAATGCTCTTTTATAACACAAATGGCAGATAAAATGTTCTGTAATATGCCCCAAACCAAAAAAGTTCATTTTCATCAACAGGAAAATTCAGTTAGATAGAGAAACAGTTAGATGACGCTTTTTTTATTAGGTAGAAAAAACTAAGATTAACTCTTTCTGCTGACGAGTGTGTGCACAAAGTAGATTTTTCATACATATCTGACGGGAATGCAAATTATTACATATTTGAGATGAAAGGGTTACATGATATCTGTTACCATTGAAAAATACACACATTTCCTTTGACCTAGGAAGTCCATGTTTGGAAATCTATCCAGTGTCTTAAGGACATACTAATATATATTTTTTAATTGCATGGCTGACTTTCTTCTCATAGCAAAGATGTTCTCTTTTTTTTTAACTGCAAATTAGAAGTTATGGAAAACAAATAAGAATTTTCTCGGGAATGTCTCTGAATACTTGGGTTAGTGAGATCTGTACAAAGATAACTGGCTGGGTTTCTGAAGTCTATCTGCTGTTTTGCAGAAATCGCTGTGTCAGGGTTCCTGTTCCTTAGCCGAAACCTGAGAGAAACTGAATTTGCCCTAGCCTTCTAAATGGTAGTTGTCAGGTCAATCAAAGAGGATTACAGAAAAATTATGTGGTGATCATGCCAACTTTTAACTTATGAGTTCATAATTTTGAGATATGAGAATGCTTCTGATCACATTATTTCCCTGGGATAAGAGCAATATGGCTAAGAAATGTACGTACTAAGACTGGTGGAATCTTAAAATGTGCATTCTTCAGAGATACTGAGTGATTCATGCTACACAAATGGAATGCTCAATAACTCTTCTTTGCCCTCACCCACCCTCTTACTTTGGGCAATTTAGCTTTGCTAAATCTGTGGTTAATTGAAGGCTTCAAAGTTGACTCTAACGTAAGATTTTTCTGTACCTGTGGGAGGATTGGGAGCACACAGTAGGGATCCAACAATGTCTAGATTATGCTAGAAACTGGGGAGCTGTTATTTCCAGGTTGTAGTTGGGTAGCATGAAATATTTGTGAAGCATTTTATACTTTGAATTTCTCCCCTTTTCTACGTCAAACTTCTCTGGTTTGTTTACCAAATTTCCTTTAAAGCCATTGTGATGGGTAGGTTTGTTATGCCAACATGGCCACAGATGATTGGTGGATCTGTTGTGATGGCACAGCCAATGAACACGCGGGATGAATTGAAGGGCAAATATAGGAAGTGCTTCACAAGTCCCGCCCTCTCTCTCTGTTGTTTCCTGATCTTTGGACCAGAGAGTGGCCTTGTTCGTCCTGTGCCTCGACCTCCAAGCAACACTACCTGTGGGACACCTAATCGTGGACTGTGTTACTGTGAGTTGAGGATCCTTCAAGCCCTACTTCACCACGCTTCTGGGATATACATCTCTCGAGCTGGGGACTGTTGGACTCTGTTATCTGGCTGACAGTTGGTGACAGTTGGTGACTGTTGGTGACTCTTGCTCTGCCGTTTGCTGCCTGTAACCAGATAGCCTGGATTGCTCTAAAGAGGACTATTCAGCGGCCCCCAAGAATTGAAGCACTGCTAGTCTTCTAGTTGCCTCACGCAAGTGAGTTGCACCAAGCAATCTGTATTGCTTTATAGTTAACTTTTTAATCTTTTAATCTTATATATCTTTCTCAGTATATAAATTTATAAAAAGGCATCACTAGTGTCCTGAATTTTATTTCTCTAAGAGAACCCTGCCTGACACAGCCATCTAGTTAACCAAGAGAATTTTACACTTGGATTGTGAAGGAGACATAAACATAATCTATTCCAACTGCCCATGTCATTCCTAAGGGTCTCAACTGCAGCATTCCCACTTGTCTCCTTGCATTTTTTATCTCCAGGTAAAATGGTTTCTGTTCCTGTGCAATGATTCGAGTCCCTCACCACGGTGAGGATTTTCATTTCTAAAAGCACCCTAGTTTGTTATTCATATTGCATTATGGAACTGAACACTCAGAGCATAGTCTAACCAATGCAGAATAAAGCAGGGTAAAATAAAATCTCTAGTCATTTGGAATATTCATCTATCTAACAGATGCAAAACCATGTGCCTATATCCCGCCTTTAAACTTCTTTTTCCTCGCTGTTTCAATTTGAAAATTGTTGTGTGCAAGTCCTTCAGTCATCTCCAATTACAAGCCACATCAGTCTCTTTTAGTCTTCATTCTTCTTGAAGTCTCAGCTATCCTTTTACCAGTCTTTTTTTCTGAAACTTTCATCTTTCTTAATTATCAGTACATTGCGTTGTACAGATTTTTCATATATCTTCTGACTCATCATTTAGCTTTCTTGTGAAATCCATTTTGTAGAGCAAGAGGTCAGTTCTCTGACTTCTCCTTTTCCAGTGTGCTTCCCCCTTTGAAGCGCTCATTTGCTCTTAAAGAAATCATTTCATTGGGGAATCGTACAACTCTTATCAAAATCCATCCCTCCATCCATTGTGTCAAGCACATTTGTACATTTGCTGCCTTCATCATTCTCAAAGCATTTGCTTTCTACTTGAGCCCTTGGTATCAGCTCCCAACCCCTTCCTTCCTCCCTCCTCCAGCTTCCCTGATAATTTATAAATAATTATGTTTCCATGTCTTACACTGACTGATGTCTTCCCTCACCCACTTTTCTGTTGACCACTCCCCTGGGAAGGGGTTATATGTAACTCCTTGTAATCAGTTCCCCCTTTCTACCCTACCTTCTCTCCACTCTTCTAGTATCACCTCTCACACCTCTGGCCTTGAGGGGTTCATCTGTCATGGTTTCCCTGTGTTGCCACTTCCTATCTGTGCCAGTGTACATCCTCCAGTCTAGCCGGATTTGTAAGGTAGAATTGGAATCATGATATTGTGTGTGTATGTTGGGAGGGGGGTGGGGAGGAAGCATTTAGGAACTAAAGGAACATTATATGTTTCATTATTGCTACACTGCACCCTGACTGCCTCGTTCTCTCCCTGGGCCTTCTATGAGGGAGTTGCCTAGAGATGGGCTTTGGGTCCCCGCTCCTCATTTCCCCTTCATTCAAAATGATATGATTTTTTGTTCTTTGATGCCTGATACCTGATCCTTTTGACACCCGTGATCACAGTCTGGTGTGAGTTCATCTATTCTTATGGCTTCAATTATTACTCTGTCAGACCTTACTCAAAATACACGTATTATTGTTTGTCCTCTTTAACTCAACAATTTGTTATTCCTTCTGTGATAGTTGGGTTTATTGTGCCAACTAGGCCAGCAGGAACATGTGGAGTTTAATCAGGTCACAGTTTGGCTGGAAGATGACTGACATAAATAAAGATAGGCAGCATCGCATCTCTCTTTTCCTCCCTGGTGATCAGACCAGTGTGCCACTGCTTGAACTAGTGTGCTGCATTGCCTGTAGGTCATGTCACTTTGATTGTTTCCCTAGGGCTTGAGCCTTCTTTGAGACTTGATGGTGCACTGCTTAAGCTGGAACCTTGAGGATCCCGCCATTGTGCACCACTTGAGTTCAAGAACCCATTGGGGTCTTCTGTGCTACTGAATGCTGGTGCCCCACCCTGCTGCCTATGGTTAGACTCTGCCTGTCTTGCCAGAGGAAAGATTCCACTGTCTTCTTCCTTGACCTTGGACTGGCAGTTCACATGTGTTGAAGGACTTCACATATACTAACTGTTCCGCAAATGTGAGTTGAACTGAGCCCTCTGTACTGCATTGTGGACTAATTAGGTTTTATAGTCCTTCTCGCTGTATAAATATATTATATATAATACATTATATATTCCTAGGAGTCCTGGTTTTATTTCTTTAAAGAACATGGCCTAACACACCTTCCATACTCCCATGAACCAATTTTCTAGTTTGTTACTTATTTTTGGTCACCTCATTTCAGAGATTGTGGAGTCATCATGGATTCTGAATTTTTTATTTTTTTCTTACTCCTATGCAGTCACTTATCACAAAATACTCATTCTTTCTAGAAACTGTCTCATATGAAAATATCTCTCATATTCATTTTCATGCCATCATTTCTCCAACTTTCCGAGTTCATGCTTTTGATCTTTCTCTTCTTCAACCTATTTTGTCCAATCCAAGATGATCATTTTGCTCTGGTAATAAACCTTATTCATTTATTTCATGTTTTTCCTTAAATAGTTCAGAAAGCTTCTCATTGCTTTAAAGGTCAAAATAAATCCTCAGTATGTTTTTCAAACTTCTTTAGAATATTCTAATACCATTTTCTACAATTTGAATTCATAATACCTTTCACGATCCTGATACTATAACAAGATTTCCTACTGTCCACATAATATAGCATGGCAATCTTAACCCCCTTTTACTCTTTCTATTTCAGTCGGTATGTCTATATCTTATCCATCTTTTGAAACACATATCATATACTACCACCCCTTCCTCATGAGGCTACCTCCTTTACCTTCTCATCTGAAGATGCTTACAGTGTTGACCAAATAAATGAATGTGTCAACACCAAATTCATTAAAAAATTGTCAGGTACTTGTATATCAAATCACAATATGATGAGGCTTTAAAATATTGACAGCAACTTTCATTATTTTTCAATTTCAGTTTCCCATGAACTTTTTGAAGCCTCTTCATCTATGTTGCAACCTCCTTGATTGCAGGTGCACTGGCTTCTACCTTTCGGGGTCCCTTTTTAGTGCTAGTGAGTGCTTGCACGTGTTAGGGCCACTGTGCAGGCTATTGGTTGACTGGTGGATCAGGTTATCACAGAGATAGCATACTTGTCAAAAAGCATTTCTAAGCATTTCTTTAATTAAAATGTTTTATTTTTCAAAACCCAGTATTTTGTGACTCAATAGTGTAAATATCAACTTATTAAGCAAACATTTGGGAGCTGAAAAGGGTGACAATTCTGAAGATCTAAAACTCTGCAGATACGTAAAGAGATTCTATAGGTATCTTCCTTACAGAGCCTCTCGGGAGCATAGCTGTCTGTGGGGCATGATCAGTTGTCTTATCTATCTGCATCTTTTCCTTGTGCTTCCTTTCTTTACTTGGCGTTGCCTTTTGCTTCTTCTTTTTTGCCCCTCCCTACTATTTCTCTCTTTCCTTTAACAACTTTCCCTTCATCCTCTTTTTTGATTTGGACAGTTTTTCCTTCTTTCTTTGCATCTCCCTTTTCTTCCTTGTCTTCATTTCCTTGGTCTTTCTTTGCTTGGGCTTCCTGTTCTTCCAGTACCGAGGCGTCACTCTTCTGTGCCTGAACACCTGTTTCCTTTGGCATGGCGGTGCCAGCATCTCCTTTTTGGCCTTCCCTTGCTTCTCCTTTCAGCATTCTCGTGCCACTCTGCATCGCTTCGACTTCTGGTTTCTTGGGCACGTCAGTTTCGCTGTCCTTTACTTGGGGTTCTTGTTCTTTTGTTACTACGGTTTCACTCTTCTTCCTTTGGGACCTCTCTCCTTGTGCTGCTCCGGGATCACTCTTTGTTTGGGCTTTCTGTTCTTTCGCTACTCCAGCTTCACTCTTTGTAATCTCCCCTTGGGGTAATTTGGCATCACTCTCCCTTGCTTGAGATTCTTGTCCCGCTGTTAATCCAGTATGACTTTTCTTTGTTTGCGATCTCGCTCCTGGTGCTACTTGGGTATTGCTCTTTGTCGGGGCTTTCTGTTCTTTCACTGCCCCAACATCACTCTTCCCTATCTCTCCTTTAAGTAATTCAGTATCCTTCCTTACTTGAGATTCTTGTCCTTTGGCTAACCTAGTATCACTCCTCTTTGTTTGGGAGCTGTCTACTTTTAGCATCTCAGTCATGCTCGTCTTGATCTGCGATTCTTGTCTTCTGGGGATACCGGTGTTCCTCTTCTGTACTTGAAACGCCTCTTCTTTTGGTATTTCGGCACAGGTCTCCTCTTTTTGATCTCCTCGTTGACTTAATATGCCAGCATCACTCTCCCCTACTGGGGCTTTCTGCTCTTTTGGTTTTCCAGTATCAATCTGCCTTAGGTTGCCTTTCATTTTTATCTTGTCTTTGCCCCACTCAGAGCTTTCTGCTGTTCCTTCTGGATGCTTCCTGCCTCTTGAGCTCACAGATCCCTCGGAATCTGCAATGGTCTTCCTGCCTCTTGAGCTCACAGATCCCTCGGAATCTGCAATGGTGACGTCTTTGGATTTTATGATTTTCTTACTTCCTTCTTGGCTACTCTGAGCCCCTGCCATGCCTTCAGTATTTAGAGTCTGGGTTTTTGGATCGGATGTTTTCACACGTTCTCCATCCGTGTAGCCTGGAAGTATAACTAAGCACACACAAAAAGTGCATGATTCAGATATCAAACATTTTAAATTTATTCCTATTTTTCTGATATTAATTTCTTTTTCGTTTGTCTTAGAACCGATAAACTGGAGGTAACTTGAGAACTTTCTGAAAGTATATATAAGCAGTGATAAAATTCCAGACTCTTTTTAGTAAACTGAGAGATAGTGAAAGGGTGAAATATACTATAAGTGAACTGGCATTTGTTAATAGATTATGGCTAGTGAGTAATGCTTAGTGGATAAATGATGATGTGTTCTGAAAAATAGAATAATAGAAGTTGACTGTAGAAAACCAATTGTGGAAAGAATCATTTTTTTCCCAATGATTTTATTGGGGGGCTCTTAAAGCTCTTATAGCATTTGATACATCATTTATATCAAACATACTTGTACATATTTTGCCATATTCATTTCCAAATATTTCCTCCATGAGCCCTTGTTATAAGCTCATTTTTCCAATCCCCTCCCTTTTTTAATGAATCATTTTATTGGGGGCTCATACAGCTGTCATCACAATCCATACAAACATCAATTGTATACAGGCCACATTTACACACTTATTGCCATCATCACTCTCAAAACATCCTCCCTTCATCCAGGCCCCCAGTATCAGCTCCCTATATTTCCCTTCCTCCCCCCTCTCCCTTGAACCCTTAGTAATTTACAAATTGTTATCTTAAGATAGAAAAGTATATTCAAATATATTTTCTGTATTGAATAAAAGCACACTATAATGATCCAAATTCTACCTGAGAAATGCAGCTAGAGCAGATGATGTACACTGGTCCAGGTAGAAACCAGAAACATGGGGAATCCAGGACAGATGATCCCTTCAGGACCAATGGTGATACCAGGAGGGTGGAGAGAAGATTGGGTAGGAAAAGGGAACTGATCATAAGGATGTACATATAGCTTCCTCTCTCGGGTATAGACAGCAGGGTAGTGGGTGAAGGGAGACATCAGACAGTGTATGATATGACATAATAGTAAAATTTATAAATTATCAAGGGTTCATGAGGGGGGCAATGGGGAGGGTGGGGAAAATGAGGAGCCAATACCAAGGGTTTATGTAGAAAGCAAATGTTTTGAGAATGATGAGGTCAATGAATGTACCTATGTGCTTGACATACAATGGATGGATGGATGGATTGTGATAAGAATTGTATGAGCTCATGATAAAATGATTTTTTAAGAAAAGTACTAGCTGATATTTATTGAGTGCTTACTATATTTGAGGCATTCATTGTCCTAAGCAATTTATATATATTCTCTTATTCAACCATTCTGAATAGGGTAACTATTACTACCCCCGTTTTACAGATAGACAAAGCAGAAGCACATAGAGTTTGAATGGATGTGCATATAATCATACAACTTGTAAGTAATGGGCCTGAGATAGGCACCCGAGTAGTCAGACTGCAGATATCAGCTTTATCCCTGTTGTGGACTGATTTTTGCGCTGTCTGCTAACCCACTTTGCAAAAACTTTCAAGTCCCTTTTGTAATGTGCTGGTAAATCAATTCTAGTCTGTTTCAATTTTTGTGAGCAATTTAATAAAAATGAATTTGTTTCCTTCTGCTATTTTTCCTAATAATTTGATTCTCTGAATTACATTGGAAATGCTTTGACTCCTAAATAGAATTACCCAACTATTTACTGGGCAACAGAAGTATGCCCTGCTCTGAGAAGCCTGCTATTTAATATTGAATACTATAGACAGAAAACTAGATTGGAAGCTGAACTGGGACTTGTGAGTTTAGTATCCTAAGCTAGTTAGGTTTATTTGGGTAAATTAGTTAATCCTCAAGACTAAAGTTTCTCTTATTTAGTCTGCTTTGGCCACTCATTGAAGTATTCTAGATATCTGTT
Organism: Nesogale talazaci; assembly: GCA_004026705.1. Taxonomy (NCBI): domain Eukaryota; kingdom Metazoa; phylum Chordata; class Mammalia; order Afrosoricida; family Tenrecidae; genus Nesogale; species Nesogale talazaci. Next base: position 11,047 of record PVJH01038889.1, read on the forward strand.
TAAAAAGAGTCTGGTTTTTAAGAGACAAAGTGGTTCAAATCCTGGCTCTATTCCTAACTAGTCAGGTAACCTTGGGAAAACTTCATGTTTCCATCTGTAAAATGGAGGCAATAATAGTAACTATTTCACAAAGGCATGAGGGTTAAATACAATTGAATGCTCAAGCATTCAATATAGTGCACGGACATCGAAGTAATCAATAACCATTAGCCACTACTCCCAATGAGTGCAAACAAAAATTTCTCTCATCTATTATGGCAAGCCATTTTTAGTCTCTGATATATAATTTAGAAATAAGATTTCTTGCTGAACAGTATTAATGAGGTGTTTTCTACATGGAAGTGTTTCTGATAAAGTTAAGATTTGATATTTTTAACACTGTTATACCTATGACTTCAGAATTTTATGAATTGCAAAAATGAGCCACATGCCTGCACCAGTTAAGAAAGAATTATAAATCAAGAGGAATATGGTAGTTTAAATTTACCCGGCTTTTCTCTTTGGTATTTTGAACTTTTGATACTACAATAAAAATAGCTATAGGAACCTTGCAGCAATGTTTTCTGAACCCTTTTGTATTTTCCACTTTATGATGTCATGAAGACACGGGTACAGATGCTTTTTTCTATAAAGAAACATTCGTCCTTTGGAAGGAAAAGAAGTCTAATATTACCATGGCTGCTCTGAGGAACACAGTATGGAGCATTTTCATCTCTGGCAGTTTCTTGGCTAGTGCCGTTGCCTTGTTTTGTTTGGAGGCAGGTGGGTGTTGTGTGAGGAGAGAGTGCTGTTTCACGGACACTTCTAACCGGCAGTGTGAATTGGCGACTGCTCCTCAGACAAGCTGTCTTTTCTTACCAACTTAATATCCTCCGTTTGACCACCTCTTGGTAGGGGATCTATTTCATATGTATTGTGATGTACAATGTGCATTACTTGTTTTTTTTTTTAAAAACATAAACTTGTTTTCTAAATGGTATAGAGTCTGTTCATCAAAATAAAGCATTCTAGTACTTTTTTTTAAAAACAGTGTTTACTCTTGTTGCTCTTCTCTTCATTGTATAGAATTAAAATTAAAGGATTCTTTTTCCAGAAACACTAAAAAGACACATTTAGCTACGCTACACCCATATAGTGCAATTCTGCTTTGCACACATGGTGTTCACAGGAGTCAGGGTTTGCAACAATCACTATCTTCCCATTTTTGATAGTTTTGGTGTCTTCATCTCATCTAGTATATACTTTCAAGTACATAGCTATTTCATAAAATGAGGATCACCTTGATTTCAACTTTGAAATGTAGAAGCAAGCCACAGCATGTCATGCTACCAAAATTAAAAAGTTCCTTTCTCCCTTCCTTTCTCAGGAGTTAACGCTTTTAGAGATCATATGCTTATTAGTCAAATGTGGAGGTGAGAGATAACAAACTCAAGTTGAGAAGATATTGATGAGCTGGTTTGTTTTAAATCTTTCTATTAACAGTGAACCAAGTACCTTTAAAAGCAATTAGTTGGGAAGAATATGTTTAAAAAACTATCAATACATGTAATCTTTTCCTAAAAAATTAAAAAACTAAATTCTCTCCCTGACATCTTAAAAAGTGTATTCATTGAAAACTAACTCACTTTCAGGAAAGGTGTTGGTCTGTTCTCTCTTCTTGGAGCTCTCTCTCTCTCTCTTTCATTCATTCACTACTCATTCATTCACTCACTCATTTATTTATTTATTTTGTAAAGGAAACAAGCAGCATTACAGTCTTATCATCAACTTCTCTATGCAGGTCACCATTCCCCTTCCAACTAAATCAACCATCTTTCTAGTGCTAACTAAGGAAAAGGATAACTTAAAATAGGATTAACTGTAAATACATGCATTGTGTATTTAAAAGGATTCAATACATTTAAATCTTGATTATTTAGGAGTATATGCTTAAAAGATTTAAAAGACATTGTATTGTATGAAGAACAGGGCCATGCATTAATTTTAGCTTAAGACACATCTGAATTTAGAAAACAGTTAAGAGTCAAATGTTAATATAAATAGAACTGTTTCTGCCTTTAAAATAATTCTTTTGTGTGCATTTAATAGCCCAGCTTCTCTAGTAGAAATCTATTTGGTTATAAATATTTGACTTATAGAGTTTCAAATGGAATCATAAAAAGGGTAGTAGTCAGTAGCAGAGGCAGTGTATTACCATGGAAAGAACCTGCATTTTGGAGACTGAAAATTTTAGTTGAAATCTTGATAATGATGCTTACTAACTTCTGTAAAGTGGGGTATAATACTAGTTACCAGGTAGAGCTATCATTAGAATCAGAGACTTTCTAAAGTTCTCAATTAAAAAAAGTTTTTGAAAGTGATTAGAACAGTTTGTAATATATAGTAGTTGCTCAATAAATGGACTCTCAAAGGTAAAACTATCTAGAAGGCAACAGAAAATAGATGAGATTTCAATTTTAACAAGTTTTTTCCCCATATTACTATCTAGTGAGTCTTCCCAGATAACTAAAATCGAATTCTAAATTCTCAGCAGTGAACTAATAGAAGTGAGACTTAGCTTTCCATCGCTTCATTCTATTGGGAGCGAGTGAGGAGATTCCTTTTCATACTGTAGAATGATGGCCAGGGATTGTGGCATCTTGTTTCTTATCAACTGCACCTCCTGTATGTAAGCCTCTCAAATATAATTATTAAAAGCCAGGAAACATTTGGGGGATTTTGGCCTGGAAAATAACCTTAGATGTTTAAGTTTCTGGTGTGGGAGTAGATCCAGTCTCTAAAATATGTAAGCAGTGTAAAAATATAAATGAAGAAACTTACCCATAGGAGACAGTGCTTCAAAAAACAAAACATGAAAACAAAAGATCAGAGAACGTTTTCTAATCCAAAAAGAATACAATGAATGCAGAAAAATGACTTCCTGAGACTGTAGCCCTCTGTTTTACCCTTAAGGAGCCCTGGTAGCTTACCGGTCACTTATTTCCCCAGGGAGAATGAGGCTTTCTGCTGTAATAAGTTACAGTCTTAAAAACCTGAGGGAGCAGTTCTTCCCTGGCCTGTAGGGGCGCCATGAGTTGGTATCACTCAGTGGCAGTGGGTTTGGTTTAGGCTTGCTTTCATCCACCGTAAAGTGCAGCAACGAGAGATTCTGACAAAAGCACCCCCCCCCCACTTCCTTTCACAGAAGAGAATGTCTTTATGATGATACCCTGCTGGTGTACGAGGTTGTATCTATTGAAAATAAAACGATGGTATCTCCCACCTTTCTTTGCTTTCCATCCAAATCAGGCTTTCCTCACGCTCCCCCTGAGCAGTTTTAAGACGTCAATGATAAAAATGGACATTTACTATTGACGTCAGTTTTATGGTTGTTGGGTGCTGGCCAATCAAACTGTTGAGCCCTGCCAACCCCCATGTGACCGAGTAGAAGCTGTCCAAGGGGGCCTTTCTCCTGTGCAGTTGCTGGCTGGGTTTAAACTGCTGACCTTTTGGATCGATTGATGGTAGCAATTTTTTTTGGCATCACTGCCCTCTGGTGGGAGTGGGAGGCTCAGCCTTGCTCCTGAAGAGCTGCTGCTGGATTTGAACTGCCAACCCAGTGGGCGGCAGTCCTGTACTCAACCACTACGCCACTGGGACTCAGCCCCTGGTGGTCGCAATTTTGGATTTGTGATGCCAAAGATTCTTTTTTCAATTTTAGAAGATATTTAAGAATTCTTACATAAAAATTACCAGCTGTTTATCCTATGACAAGGCAGCTGGGAATTGATGTTACCAGGATCAGATATAAGACTGCCAAATGTTATTATCAAAAGAAAAGAGATGAGGAAATAGCATTTGAAATATGAAGGAGCCATTTAGCCTCTATCTATACCTATATATAAAGGTTGGAGAACTTACAATGCAAGGTAATTTAGGAATGAGAATTTAGAGGTTCTATGCCCACACAAGAATAGGTAAGATAAGGAACTCAAACTTACTGACTGTTCCAGAGCTGTCCACTGAAAGAGACAAAACAAACAGGTCACTAGGTACATTGCTCTAGTGTATTCTTTATCAACCCCAAGCCTTTGCACAAGATGAAATCTGGGTCACGAACAACTAAGTTCCTTTTATTTAAGCATCTGCATTTCTCTTCTACCTTTCTCAGCCTGCTATAGTTTAGAAAGTTTTGACACCTACTTTACATTTTGTTGAAATGAATCACTTTCCTTTTCATGAATGATTAGAAATTTTCTTTAGGGTGTCCAGAAAATCTGGAATGTGCAAGTCGTCTCCTAATGATGATAGGATCCATTCTTTATTTTTTTTGGGGGGGAGGGCATCACTGCTCTCTGGTGGTCGTGGGAGCTACCCAGCATGGCTCCTGAGAGCCCCTGCTGGATTTGAACTTCCAAGCCCGCGGGCCACAGTCCCGCACTCATCCATTTACGCCACCGGGGCTCAGCCCCAGGATCCATTCTTATAACTCTTCTGTAGTTGGTTCTGATATAAGGAGGGATGATATTTAAATCATATAGCAGCGGTTGACCCCAGTAGAGCCTACAGAAGAAATCCGACCAACTGCATATTTTTGTGCCCGATTCAAGCTAAGTGGTTTACATGTAAATGGAAGGAAATGAAATGAAATTTCCAGGTATTTGCATGTGTAAGTGGTAAGGAAAAAAAGAAAATTGGGATAATGCTATTGTTTGACAATGACATGCAATTCAAAATCCAGTGCTTCCTGAAATTCCTGCTGCAGTGCAGCCATTTTCTTATTATTTTACAAATACATACTGTCTGTTTTTATAGCATCTAGGTTATAATAGTAGAGCTGAGAAGTTGTGTTAGAAACCTTCAGACTTGCTGTTGTTGGGCACCTTCCTGCAGGTTCCAACCCATAGCGACCTTATGCATAATATAACAAAATATGCCCTGCCCTGCTCCATCTTCACAGTCGTTCCTATACTTGAAACCATTGTTGCAGCCACAGCGTTAATCCATAACCTTGAGAACCCTCCTCTCTTCTGCTGTCCCTCTACCAAACTTGCTGCCCTTCTCAAGGGCCATTAATGCTTAAACTATTTATTGTCTGATCCTTTTCAGAAGAAGTTGGCCCACTCATCCACCAGAGGAGGCTGCAGTTTCAAAAGACTAGGCCTTTACTAGTGGGAACTTGAGATCATCATAAAAACCAAACCAAGAAGATAGATTAATGATAGCAATTTTGGATCAGAAATATGGATCTTCCTTGTTTCCACCTTCCCAACTGTTTCTTCTAGGGTACCAGCAGCATCCTGACAGAATAATGGAAATCAGTGGGAGAGATTTTTTGGTGTGTTAGAAGAACTTGGTACTACTTAGCAATTTCTTTTCACTCTTTCTGGTCCAAGTTAGTGTTATCTGTTTAAATGCTCTTTTCTACCCTTGCTCCCCAGTCAATTTGCAATACTGTAGTCAAAGGCATCCTTTTGAAGTGTGGGCAGATCAATTCCCCCTGCTGCACAAGAGCAAACCATGGCTCCGGGGCGTGTTCAGAGTCAATGGTTTCCAAGATGATCTTGGAAGATCTGCTGTCTCATAGCTCTTTGACAACCTCTAATCCTCTAGTTTCTTTATTCTGCTCGAGCCTCGCCTGCTTGCGTGTTTTTTAGGAAGTGCTTCCACCCAATCAGGAAGTGCTTCTACTCCAATAAACAATCAGGAAGTGCTTCTACTCCAGAGTGATTCTTTTGCTCTGCCCCCCAATAGTCTCTTTTTTTTGTATATACACATGGTTAGTTTCTGAATTAT
>PVJH01038890.1:0-16780 GCA_004026705.1 Nesogale talazaci
AGGCCCAAGCCGCTCATGCCTTGCATCATTTGAATGCCCAGTCCCTAAGACTGATGTTTAAAATAACTAGAGAACAAGCCAGACAGATTGTTAAGCAATGTGCTTCTTGTGTGACATTTCTACCAGTCCCCCATTTGGGAATTAACCCTAAGGGACTAGTACCTAACTCGATCTGGCAAATGGATGTCACCCATTATGCGGAGTTTGGGAATCTCAAATATATTCATGTATGCATAGACACGTTTAGTGGGTTTATTCTCGCTACTCTCCAAACAGGAGAGGCTACCAAGCATGTTGTGGCCCATCTGTTGCCTTGTTTTTCTGTTTTGGGAGTTCCCAAGCAAATAAAGACAGACAATGGCCCTGGCTATACAGCAAAAGCTTTTAAAAATTTCTGTAATCAATTACAGATAAAGCACATTACGGGAATCCCTTACAACCCTGAGGGGCAAGGTATATTTGAAAGAGCCCATTTATCCTTGAAAATTACATTTGAAAAAATAAAAAAGGGGGAATGGTACCCCACTAAAGGTACCCCCAGAAACATTCTTAACCATACTCTTTTTATAAGAAAACTTTTAACATTGGACGATCACGGGAAATCTGCTGCAGATCGTTTTTGGCATCCTGAATCTCAAAAGCAATTTGCCATGTTAAAATGGAGAGACCCACTGGACAATTCATGGCATGGCCCAGACCCAGTATTGATCTGGGGAAGGGGCTCAGTCTGCATTTACTCTCACGAATATGATGCATCCAGATGGCTGCCAGAACGACTGGTGAAACAAATTGATGACAACCCTCAATCCAGAGAAGAGATTTCTCCCTAAGAATATGTTCTTTTCTGTTTTTACAGAAATGTATCCTGAAAAAATGCAGCAGGGATACCCCGTCCCTCTTGCATTACCTAGTCCTTTTACCTTTGCAGTTTATTTAATGTGACTTGTTTATTTTCCTCCTCCCTTAACAATACTTGTGAGATTATGTGGACTTGGCAGGATTTGTTTCTTGTTCTAGTATTATTAATGTTACGGGCTTCTTATGTGCCCTTAATAGTTCAGTTTTTGTTTGTGGCAACAATAGGGCTTTTTTACCCAGTTGTCCATCATTTGGACAGAGTTATGTGTGTTAACCTCTCTCCTTCCAGGCATAGATATCATGCCTGTCCCTGTACCTGCTATTGATCATGTGGCAGGAAGAGCTAAAAGAGCAGTGTAACTAGTTCCCTTATTTGTAAGATTAGAGATCAGTACTGCAGTGGCCTTTGGAACTGCAGGATACCAAATTATCTAGGCAGCTAATATCGGATATGCAGGCCTCATCAGGCACTATACAAGATTTGCAAGAACAGGTAGATTCTTTAGCAGAAGTACTATTACAAAATAGAAGAGGCTTAGATTTACTTGCTGCAGAGTAGGGAGGTATTTGCTTGGTTTTACAGGAAAGATGCTGTTTTTATGCTAGCAAAATCAAGCGGCTGCAAGAAGACTTGGCAAAGAGAAGAAAGGAGTTGACCATCAATCCACTGTGGACCGGGCTCAGTGGACTGTTGCATTACTTCTTGCCACTTTTGGGCCCCCTCGCTAGTTTACTGTTTTTGCTTTCATATTTCAACAAACTCATGGCATTTATTAAGTAACAGATTGAGACCATTCAAGCAACGCCCCTTTAAATTCATTATCATTGCTTGGAGATGAGCGATCTCGAACAGAGTGGCACACACAACTATGGTGTGATAAGACCCTCTGCCTCCGTGAGCTGAACTTGACAGCCAATGACGGGTAAGATCGGGAACACTCTTCATCAACCTAAGACAGGCCATGGTCACATTAGAAGGCCATTGACCGATGATGGGTAAGGACTGAGTGTGTGTCCTGACAACCTAAGACAGGTGGAGTTCCCAGGAGGATATTATTTGAAACAAATTAAAAAGGGGGACCTGTCTGGAGCCATCCAGCCCCGACATGCTTGACCTTGCTACAGTCACTAGTCTGAACTCTGTTACTGTTTGTTGCCTGACCTTAGTAGTCTATTATCTTTATAACTGTAAACAGCCCTGCCCTTTGAAGCCTGCCTAGTAGACTACTGACCTTCACTTGTTAATATGCTAATTACCTAGACTTATACATAAGGTATTTCTGCTTGTCTTGACTTGCATCTTTGTGATTGGTTGCTATAAGTTGCCCGCTTCACTCCTGTATACACTTATTAGCATACGGACGTCTTTGAGGACTACAGCCCCTTTTGCGCATCTTATTTGGCACTCGTCTAGGATTGGCCCCCTGTTGACTTTACCTCATTAGCATGAGCTGTGACCTTTACTCCTGACCATTGGCTATATATACCCTGAGTTTTGCCCCCAATAAAGGAGACTTGATCAGAATCCTGTCTTGTCTCCATTTCACGCGTCTCCCGTCCCCCCAATTCCCGCTCCTCCTTCCAGGACTTGCGAATTACAGACCCGCAGGCCGGGCCAGGAAAGGGCTTCATAGTCTCTCACCACATTTGTCCATCTACTTGCTGAGCAAATCATCCGAGAAACTGAGTTACACGAAGAGTGTGGCGTCAGAATTGGAGAGAGGCTTAGAGGTACCTTGTGGTGTGCAGATGACACAGCCTTGCTTGCTGAAAGTGAGGAGTGCTGAAACACGTGCTGATGAAATCGTGGATTGTAGCCTGAGGGTGTATTGCAGCTCCATATAAGGAAGACCAAGATCTCCACAACTGGACCAGTCGGCCCAGGACAAATGAAGAAAAGGGCGAAATTGTCAAGAATCTTTTCTTATGTGGGTCAATGTTCATGGAAGCAGCAGTCAAGAGGTCCATGCGGGGCGGCATTCGGTAAATCTGCACAGACCTCTTGAGAGGTTGCAGAGCAAGGATGTGACCTTGAGGAGACTCGGGTGCACCTGCCAAGCCACCCCATTCTCCATTGCCTCGCCTGCAGTGGAGTTGGACGTACAACAAGGAAACCATGGAAGAATCGATCCATTTGCATTGTGGTCCTGCAGAAGAAACAGACTGCTAAAAGGGCAAACCGATTTGTGTTGTGAGCCTATATGAATCTATATGTTTGTTTTGGTTCCAGTTATATTTGCCTTTCAAACACTTTTACTCTTATTAATTAAAAAATCCCGTGTTAAATTGCTTTTCTCAAAGTTTCACCCCTCCCCTTTTCAATCTGTGCTGTCAGAGACCACCCCGCGGCCCTCCCTTCCCTGCGCCGGCTCTCGGCACCGCTAGGGGGCGGCCGCGCCGCGTTTCCCCGCCAGCCCAGCCCCTCCCGCTGCACCGCTGCCCGGCCCGCACTTTGGCCCCGCCCTGGCGGAAGCGGCTCTGGGAGAGGTTTCCCGCCCCGACTGCGCTCCTCTCCCGGGTCAGGCCTTTGTCGGCCCCGACCGGGGAGGCCTTTGCGGTGGCAGCGGCGCCGTCTGCACTTTGGCTGCGCGGCAGCGGCCGTCGGTTTGCCAGTCCTCACGCTTCCGCTCAGCCCCCAGCGCGAGCCCAGGGTCCATTCCTTGCAGCGCCGCAAGGACACCTCAGCGGGCTCCGTCGTTGGCCACGCCGCGGGTGCTCCGCGTGGTCACGCGCAGGACGCAGCTGGACCTGGACGGCCCAGCCCTCAGGCGTCCTGCCCGACCACCCAGCGGTCCACGCTGACTGCCCCCAGGATTTCCGGGCGATCTGGGTGTGCCCATGGGACTGGTGCTGCCACAGCTCCCCTCCTGGCCGCCCCAGGAGTCGGGGTGCAGCTGCAGGTTCTGGGCTGAGGGGCTTTCTATCTCAGCTATGTGCTCCCAGGCCCTAATGCTCCGCGGCCTGAAGGCTGGTCGCCCAGGGCTGGTGGCTCCCTGTGTGGCCTGGTGACTGAAATGTCAACTGCACCCACGGGCTCAGGCGGAGGCATCAACTCAAAGGAGGGTGATCAAGGCGACAGGAGGGACACTGTCCCCGCCCCAATGGCCAAAGCGCATCCACGCAGGCGCTGCTGCTGGGACATGGATGTGACTCTGCTGATGGAAGTCAGCTGCAGACAGCCAGGCTGCCTCCCAGACCACGTGAACCAGGCCAGCAGGGGCCTGCCACTCACGGAGATCCTCCAGGGCCTCTGCCAGCTGCGACCCTGCAGCCCGGACTGAGCAGACGCTGCAGCAGAGGCCGCAGTAGGATGACAAGGACCAGAGAGAGACCCCCCTGCCTTTGAATGAATAAACAGTGCCATTGAAGATACATTTATGTCGGGAATGGATCGCGATTGTAAGGAGAATCTTCTCCAAGAGGAAGACCCTACAGGAATTCCTCAGGCCTGAGACAGAGTCCACACTGCAGCCCGCAGTGGTTCCGCTCCCTAGCGGGTCCCTGAGCGTGGCTACAATGCAGAGTCCTCGCTGTGAGAGGCTCATTCCTTCAGCTGTCCTGCTAAGGGATCTTGCTGCAGCCCCGGCCTGTCTCCTGTCCTCTCCGCAGGGTCCAGCCGTGGCACAGGGCTCTCTGGCGTCTGGGTCTGGGTCCAAGGGTCCTGAGGGGTCGGTCCTGACCCTCCTCCCCAGGGTCTCAGCACACCAGGAAGGGCTGGTTTTGCGGGTAGACCCCGTGCAGCCGCCTGGGGGCAATGCAGAGCTGAGCTGTCCCCTGCAGGCCCCTGGAGTGTGCGGCGTGGCCTCCACAGTGTGCAGCAGCACAGCCAGTAAGGGTATTTCAGCTCTCAGGACTTTGGGGTAGTTACTAATAACACAACAGAAGAAGAATATACACACATATATGTACAGTATACATTTTAAAAATATTGGTTATAAAAATAAATTGAATAAAATTGAATACTGAAAAAAGACATTGACTTAGACTAATACAGACTAAAATCAAATATGAATAACAAGATTTAAATATTTGTAAACATATAAATATATAACATGTAAATATATAAACAAGGCCACTAGGACAAAGGAAATTTAAGGAGGAAATTGAATAGTAATAGCAACAAGGGAAAGTAAACAAAAATGTTGGTTAACAAATTATATAGCAGCTAAGCCCTTGTGACACAGTGGTTGTGGGCAGGACTACGGCCCATAGGGTTAACTGCTCAAATCCAGGAGCAAGGCTGGGCTTCCTACTCCCACCAGGGCTGTGATGTGCAAAAAAAAAAAAAAAATTACATAGCTCCGAAACAGTAATCTTTTTTGTTCTTGTTTTCGGGTTTTTTTTTTTTTTTTTTTGGTATCACTACCCTGTGGTGGGAGTGGGAGGACCAGCCTTGCTCCTGGAGAGATGCTGTTGGATTTGAACCGGTTGCCGCAGTCCCGTGCTCTATCCCTTCGCCACTGGGGCACAGACCAAAATGAATCTTGAGAAAAAGCACATGTCTGTGTAAACCTGGCTGCAAAAGAATATAGTTTTAAAATCAAATGTTGCTTACGCTACGTTGCTCCCTGCCCTCTGCCAGGGAGAGCCACAGGCTGCAGCCCCCTTCCCCCTCCCTTCCCTTGCTCCCTTCCATCCCCCAGTCCCAGAGACCCACTTGACCTGAACCCAGGGTGACGCTTCCCGGTCCCCGCTCCCCTACCCTGGCATCATGCATTGAACCACAGAGAGCAAAATCACTGAGCTGAACCCTCACCTCATGTGTGCCCTCTGTGGGAGGTATTTCATCGATGCCATGACCATCATGGAGTGCCTGCATTCCTTCTGCAAAACCTGCATCGTGAGCTACCTGGACCAGCAAGTACTGCCCCATGTGCGACGTGCAGGTTCACAAGACCGGATCCCTGCTTAGCATCAGATCTGACAAAACCCTTCAGGACATCGCGGACAAGCTGGTTCTGGGACTTTTTAAAGATGAGATGAAGCGGCGACAGGATTTCTATGCGGCGTACCCCATGACCGAGGTCTGACGAGGACCGGGGCGAGGTCCTGGAGCAGGAGAAGGGGCCCTGAGCGACGACGGGATTGTCAGCCCCTCCATCCAGTTCTAAGATGTCAGGGACTGAGAGGAGCAGAGGGTCCCCTGGAGAACGGAGGTGGGGACAAGGAAAAGACAGGAGTGCGGGTCCTGCGCTGCCCCGCCGCCCTGATCTTCTGGCCAAGTTCCTCCACAACAAGCTGGACGAACCCAGCAAGTACAAGGTGGAGGTTCTCTACGAGAACGAGCCCCTGAAGGAATGCTGCACCCTCGTGGACATGGCATACCTCTGCCCTTGGAGGTGTGACGGCCCCCTGGCCCTCAAGGACTGTGTCCAGCCAGCCTGCAAGCGGCTCTCCCTGCCCTAGGTGCCCACACCCCGGAGGGCACCAACATCAGCGGGGGCCTCAGAATGCTAGTCTGTCAGTACAAGGCGGCCAGCCCCGCCACCCTGCCGGCCATGTCCTCCTCTCTGCCCAGCCCTGCCTCCCCCTCCCACGGGCCCCCAGCCGGCCGCCCACCCACCTCCCCCATCCCCCCTTCGACCCCCACGGGGGCCCTCCTCAGCCATCCCCAAAGGGGCCCCTTGAACTGCCTGTCGTCCCTGTCTGCCACCAGCAGGGAGCCCCACTTAACTGAGGGATAGGTCCCCTCATCCTTTTTCTGGCCGTACCTCGCCACCCCTTTAACGTTTTCTGGGCCCTCTTTTTTCCACCTCTTCTACTTGTTACCAGGTTCTCCCACCTTAGGAGTGGGGAGGCTGGATGAATAGATAGATGATAGATAGATAGATAGATAGATAGATAGATAGATAGATAGATAGATACACACAAATATACATACTTATTTTCTAAAAAAATCAACTGTTGTTAAAAAGTAACATGCATACCGTGCTAGTGCAGGTAGACTAGAGGAACAAATTTCATAGACACACATCTAGGCATAAGAAAAAGGTTTATAAACAAAAGGAATGTGACACTGAGAAGGCATCCCAGCCCAGACCAGTTCAAAGTCATAAGCCCAATATTAACCCATATGCCTAAAATCAGTCTATAAAGCCTCCTTCTGACTCACGAAGTCACAGGTCAGTGGGTAGAGAATTCTGGTGCTGGCAGGCATCGCCCCATAGCTCCTTGCTTCCAGGGTTCAGAGTCCATCAACAGCAGAAGCAACTCATGCCTGGCACAGGTCTCCATGTGGCAGCCCCAGCTTCAGAGGTCTGGCTCCATCAAGGCAAGGCCGTGTGGTCTCTCCGATGGCTCCTCCAGCTATTCAGAGGCTGCCAGTTTGTCTTTTCCGTGATTCATCATCTCTCTGAAACTAATTCCCAACAACTGGGGAAGATAGCTTCTCATCTCCACGAGGGAAATATCGCAAGATTTCCCAGACATATCAGGAGAAAGCCATGTCCACACAGAGGCCTCATGGGCTACTCAATGGCTATCTCCAGATTAACAGGCTAGACTCCACCCCTACACTTCAATCATAAAATTAACAAGCACATGACTGCCACACATACAAAAAAGAATACTTGCAAAAGATGCTTATTGTTAAAGAGAATAGATGTTTTGGGGAGAGGGGCACCATGGTTTAATGGTTGTTTACAGACTGCCCTGGTAGCCACAGTTCTGCCATTTGAACCAGTGGACAAGTGTAAGGAAGAGGAGGGCCTCTGTTCCTGCAAAGATTTCCAGATTGAGAAGCCCAGGGGAGCAGTTCTACCCTACCTCCAAGAGTCTGAATGGAAAAGAGGGCAGTGATTTTGGAGGAACAAATTCATGTTATTTAAATATGAATATGTATTACAAACCAAACAGTAACAAAATAATATCCGTTTAGAAGTGAAATGTTGCTTTAATAGAATATATGTTCAAAACTAATTATTCACGAAGCAGTTTACTGAAAAAATTGGAGATCAGTAGAAAAATCCATCCTTGTATGAAAACAAGTTTGGTTAAAGAAAAGAAATATTGGTAAATAAAAATGTTAGAGAGCATGAAGCTCCCGAGGGAGTGCCAAGGATATACTTTGGGGCCAGGGTGTGGTACCCCATCCTACTCAACCAGGGGACATTCCTGGAGGTCAACAAAGAGACCTTGAATTATTTACAGGTTCTTATATTGTCACATTTTTATTTTTTACACACATATATAGGACATTGGGATTTTCTGTTGTTATTATCAATGTTTTATTTTCTTAGGTTGCTTCGTTTCAGGGTGCCTGTTTTTTTTTACCTATTGTTACCTATGCAGGTCTATCTAGATACGATAGGCTGGACAAACAGTCTGGAGGCGAGAAGGATAGGACTGATGGTTCCAGGACCGAGGACATGGGAGAAGAGGAGGAGGACCAAAGGAGATGGTGTTGACCAGCCCAGATATAAAGGAATAACAATTGATTCAAAATCAGTGACAAGTTGGGTGAGAAAAGTCTGATAGGGATTTATCAAAACTAATGAAACACAGAGAAAATGAAGAAATCCAAATAGAAGCTGAGCATGATAGTGGGACAAGCGGGAAGTAAAAGGAAATAGAGAAAAGAACAGGGGAGTAAAGGGCATTTATAGAGGTTTAGACATAGGCATGTACATAGGTGCTTATATTTATATGTGACAATGAGGAAATAGATCAATGAGCATATACTTATAGGGTTAGTAGGAGGACAGCAGATGGGTATTGGACCTCCACTCAAGTACTTCCTCAGTACAAGAACATTTTGTTCTATAAAATTGGCATTCCATGATGCTCACCTTCCCGACATGATCATGGAAAACAAATGTGTACAAAAACAAAGGTGGTGAAGTAAGCTGATGGTGCCCAGCTTTCAAAAGATATAGCATGTGGGGTCTTAAAGGCTTGAGTAAACAAGTAGCCATCCAACTCAGAAGCAACAAAGCCCACATGGAAAGGCACACCAGCCTGTGTGACCACGAGGTGGTGAAGGGATCTTGTGTTGGGCATCAAAGAACTAAAAATTATATCATTATAAATGAGGGGAACACAGATTGGAGACCCAAAGTCGATCAATAGGTGAAGCGACATCCTCTTACAGAGGGGTTGCCGGGAAGATGAGCCAGTTAAGGTACAGTGTAGTAACAACGAAATATGCAACTTTTCCATGGTTCTCAAATGCTTCCTCCCACCTACTATCATGGTCCCAATTCTACTAGATAAACCCAGCTAGAACAGGGGATGTACACTGGAGTTGGAAACATGGGGAATTTAGTATAGATGATCCCACAGGACTAGTGGTGGGAGTGGTGATACAGGGAGGGTGGACGGATGATGGAATAGGAAGAGAAAACCAATTTCAGGGATCTACATATAACCTCCTCTCTGCGGTGGGGACAACAGGGAACTGAGTGAAGGGACACATTGGAAAATGTATGATATGAAAAAGTAGTAACAATTTGAAAATTATTAAGGGTTCATGCGGGAGGGGGAAGAGAGGGGAGGGAAACTTGGGGAGTTGGTTCTGGAGTCCTAGGTGGATGGTGTGTTTTGAGGGTAATGATGGCAACAAGTGTACAAATGTGGCCCGCATACAATTGCTGTATGTACGAATCATGTTGGTAGTTGTATGAGTCCCCAATAAAATGATTCATAAAAAAGGAGAGGGAAAGAGGATCTTCTACAAAGGGCTGATGTAGAATATATTTGGAAATTAATATGGCAGCATGTGTACAAATATGCTTGACACAAACAATGTATTGAATGTTATAAGAGCTGTAAGAGTCCCCAATAAAATCATTGGGAGAAAAAAGAATGTTAGTGAGAGTAATTATATGGAAAAGGGGAATAGCAATTTTACAGATTAATGAATGTTGCTTAAAAAGTGTATAAGTGGAAATGATGAATTAAAAGAAATTTCAGGCAATGAAAATAACTATTGGTATAAAGTGTACATTGGTTAAAAATTTTATTGGAAAAATCAAATACTTGAAAAGATAAAAAGTTTGATGACAAATGAACAATAGGACCAAATTCATGTTATTGGCAAAAAACAAAATACAGACTTTATAAAGTGATTATCAGTAGCAATGGAAAACACACTGCCCAGTGAATCCCACTTTAAAACTCAACTTGAGAGAGAGGAAAAGTCAGTCAAACCTTCAGGAATCAAAGATCCACACGAAGCTGCACAGACTGATAAGGAACCTTCACCAGGGTTTCCACTGGTGTCCGGCAGAAGCCCGCCCCTCCAGCCGCCCCTCCACTGGACAGCACTGAAAAGCAGAAGCAGGACTAGAGATTTGCTGTGCAGAAAAAAACATGGCTTTCCCAGTAGCCCACAGAGCAGCTTGTGCTCCCTCGGTGAATACTGGCTGGGAAAGGATTTGTTTTCCCCAGAGCTCTACGATTCAATTAAGTGCAATTTCTGCACCACAAAAAACTGCAAGCAGTTTTGTTAAAGGCATTGTATTTGTATATTATATTCTCTCTCTCTTCCTCCCTCTCTTCACTTTCCCCTCACTCTCCGTTTCTCCCATCCCCTTCTCTACCCCCTCCTACTCAGTGCTTGTACCATACAGAAAATTGCACTCACATTTCCCTTGAATGTCTGTAGAAATTAAACATGGAAGTCTTGCTCTGGTGGAGATTTGCTATTAGATGAGCCAAAATTCCAATGGACCAAGAGTGTGATCAAAGCAGAGTTGGACGCTGGGGACTTCAAACCCTATGCCATCAAGGGGATGCCAACTTACAGGAACCCTACGGGCTCAGGAGAACTGCCCTTGTGAGTTTCTGAGACGCTCCAGCCTTTCCAGGGCTAGAAATCCCTGTCTTCTTCAAGCTTAGATGTCTAGGGAAGCAAAAATACAACAAATGCTCATAACAACAACGCTCAGACCTTCAACAGATAGTGATTTTAAGTGTTTTTTTAAATCACCCTATATATTGCTTCTGGGCTTTGGACTAACATAAAGTGTAAAAATCATGCTATCAATAATCAACAAACACCATCAAATGGTGCATCCTGCCTTTTCCGAACTCTCTTGCCAAGTTGAAGTCAGTGTCATTATAGCAACCCTGGAGCTGAAACCTGGATTTCTGGCCTACAGAAATGAATCAGGACTAAAGTGACCTTGTCTAAGCCTTAAAGAACATCCCTGTCTTCACATGTCCACTTCTATAGGAGGTAAGACGCACTGCCATGCTCCACTCCCTGTTGATAAACTGCAACTCCATCCATGCAGAATGCTCAGACAAAACTGAATCTGGGTGTTTTCTGCAGTGGTCCAACTTTGTAGATTTCTCTGGAAGGAAATTTCCATGAAGTGTTGGGTGGGCAGCAGGTCCTGCATAGTCCTCTCCTACCATCCCCTCCCCCAAGTCTTTTCTTAGCACAGAAAACCTGGACAGGGGACTGAAAACACACAAGACATCTATCAACTTCAAAGAAAACCACACTCCCCTCCGCTTGTGCCCCTGCCCCCTAGTCTAAAGCAAGCCAGGGAGGTAAGGGGAGAGGGTGGGAGGATGCCTTATCCAGGAGAGACCATGCAAACAGGAAACAACACACACTTCAGAGAAAAAGGATTGTTGTGTTGCTGGGTGCTACCCAGTCTCCCATAGTGACCGATCCTGTGCACACCCAAAACACTGCCAGGTCCTGCACAGGCCTCACAGTTGCTGTGGTGTTTGAGCCTGTGGTTGCAGCCTCTGTGTCCATCCATCTGCTTCAGGAATGTTCTCTTGTTCCCGGCACATCTACTGCACCCAGCCTGCCCTCGGGCACAGGACAGGTATCTCCATTTAGCAATAGCAAAGCCTCTTCTGTCTCCCACTCGCTTGTCTTCTGAATGATTATTGTCCTCTGAGTTAGATTGACATTGAAATATTCATTTTGATGATGAAGGCAACGCCATTCCTCATGATTGGGTCACCCCTGGCTTTTGAAATCATATGATTTTCTGATTCAAAACGGTCAATTCTTGTCCATTTCAGCTCATTGATGCCCAGGATCAAGATTTTGTATGCATTCCATGTCATTTATAATGAGGTCCAATATTCCAAGTTTCCATTGTTAGTTAATGCGTGTAGCTTGCTCGCCTCCTTGTGTGTCATGCCCCACGAGCAAATGAAGACCCAGAGGCTTTACTCGCAAAGGTTTGCTCCATACCCATCGTTCTGCTACAGCATCCTTAGAGAAGGCAGCTTTTGCTCAGTCATACTCTGAGTGTCTTCTGACCTGAGGGCGCATCTCCCAGCATCTCCCACAATGCCCTGCTTCTGTTCATTAGGTTTTCAGTAACTGGTAATGCTTCATGCTGTAAACGGAGTTTTCACTGGAGAATTCCTTTGAGGTGGACAGCCTCACCCTTCTTCTCAGTCTGGAAGCTCTCCCGACCTGTCCACTCAGGGTGACCCTGCTGGCATCTGAAATCCCAGTGACTATAAATTCAGACATCACAGCTACACACCAGCCACCAGAGTAAGACCAAAGGACAGACATGTGCTGGGATAAAAAGATGATAACTGTGCAAATTACACCCCCAAATCCATCACTCCTTTCAAAAAGAAAAACCTTACAAAGAAGAAAGTGCTGACACTTTCCCTACAGTGTGACTGGCCCCCGCTACCGCACTCCTGTCTTCAGGGAGGGGAATGCTGGTGGGGTGGGTAGGGTTGCCCTGCATTGAAGCCACCAGAGGGTGTGGCCCAAGTGCTCTCCGTGCACTCGCTTGGTCGACATCCCCAACTCCATGGCTCCTTGCCTTCTCTCGCACCTGGGGTTGGAATGCTGGTGTCCAGAGTCTGGTCCATTGCAGGACTCTCTGGTGCTGCCCTAACCCTTCCTGGCTCAGGCAGTGGATGCTTTGCCCCCCCCACCCCCACCCCCGGGGCTGCAGGCTATGGGGAAATATATACTAGATTATTTGGGCTGCCAACAGCAAGGTTCACTGTTGGGAACCACCTGCCAACATTGAGTCTGGTATGCAAAAAGAGGGCAAATTGGACTTGCATTTTCTCACTGAATGTGCTCTTTTTATTTTTCTTTCCTGTTGGACATCTAAACCAACAAATCAATGAAAATCCTTTCACATTTCATGAGTGCTTGAGATTTGAATATCAAAGCAAATTAACCTCTGACATAACATTACAGGTTCGAGTAGGTGCGGTTGCATAGCAATAATCATTAATTATTATAGTAAAGTTATAGAGACGAGGAGAAATAAAAAAATAGAAGAGTCAGACACATTTCGTGGTAGCATGGTCACCTCAGTCCCGTGAGGTGGGCACATGGAGAGAGAGAGAACTTTATTTGTGACCAAGATTGTATAACCTTATGGGGACATAAAAGCCTTTTCGTAACAGGTAAAGACACTTCACAAGAAGGGACTGTCCTAATGGCTATACAGCAACGAGGGGGATGATCTAGGGTTGCATACATGATAGAAAAGAGGGGGATGTTATAAGGCAGGGTTCCTCAATCTATGGACCTCGAGCCATTGGCGGCCCACCGAGGGCACTTATCCAAACCCGTGGGGTGTTTTGGCTGCCACTGCCTATCCTATGAGTTAACAACCAACACATCCTGGGCCTGCAGTGCACATGTGTGGAATGTGCATGGCACTCTCGGACTCCCTTTCTTCTCTCTGTCTTTCCACTCCTCCTCTCTGCCTGAGGTGTGATTTGACGAGTCATGAGCTTGCCTGTGCAGAGCCTGCTGCTGCCTAAGGACAGAGGTAAGATCAAGTTAGGATTTAATTTTTTTTTAAGTTAGGAGGTCTAATTTTCAATTTTGCAGTTAGTAGGGCCTTTTTTTGCGGTTAAGGGGGGGTCTTTTATATGAAGTTAGGAGGTATTTTTTTGCAGATAGCGGGCGCCTTTATTTTTGAAGTTAAGAGAGTCTTTTTTGAAATAAGGAGAGCCTTTTTTTTAAAGTTGGTTAGTTTGTTGGTGGAGGTTCCTAGGGGGGTTACATCACAGTAATCACACAAATAGCCTGCGCTCAGCGCTGATGCAAGCTGTCAGAGCTCAAAGGTAGCACAAATGGTCACTGCTCAGTATTCATGCAAATGATCAGTGCTCAGGGACATCAAATGGGGGCTCCAAGGTGGTCATCTGCCTAGGGTCCCATGTGAACTTAATCTGGTTCTGCACAGAGCCAAGGAGCAGGTAACCCAATTTAATTGACAGAAAGTGCGTTTGTTCTCTGATTGCTATTCGGTTGTGATTGATGTTGTATGCGCTATGCTGTGTAAGTCCCGGTTCACACTGTTGCAATCTCGGAGCGGTGCGAGTTCAGCCATTTGCTTGTATGGCTGACCTTGCATTAGATTCGGAAGAACAAAGGCATACGTGCCTTCTTTTTTCCCGCATGGAAGCTGATTGCATGGATCTTCTCACCCGTGTGATCACATTCCTGTGCAAGTTCACAGATTGCAGTGCAGTTCACACAGGGTAGGGTGAACCGACTCTGCAATCATGCCTGTTCCCGCAACACACCAGTATGAGCCCGAGTTCCACCAAAAGCAGAGTTCCACCAATATGGACACTGGTAAGGCTGAAACGATGTGGACTGCCAAGGCTGCATTGATGGACACTGATCAGACTGCAATCATAGGCAGTATACTCTATGTGTCTCTGTGTGAGCAAAGTTATTGCTGGTATATTGTTTTTGTAGCAGTAAATATATACTTTGGCATTCTACCAATAGCAATATGAAATGCCTAGGAAACAATACCAGGAAAGAGAAAAATTGACTAGGAGTGTAGGTATTCAAAGAACAGTGGAGTTATGATTACTTTTTCATGCAGTACAAGGAAAGAGCTGTGTGCTTGACATCCCAGAATATAGTGTCTGTGTTCAAAGGATACAATTTGTGTTGACACTATCAAACTCAACATAAAAATAAACACGATTGTTTGGTCAGAGACTTGAGAAAAGATAAAATATTAAAACTGAAAAATACATTGACAACTCAGCAAAATACTTTTTTGAGGCAGAAGCAGCTAAAATATTTCATCACTCCTCCATACCCACCCAACCTATTTTAATAGTAGATCCAAAAAGGGGAAAAATCAGTGGGAAAAGAAAGAGGCAGAAAGTGGCCCTTGGTGGCGTGGGTGACCTTCAGGCTGCCCTTGTGGCTTGGCTTGGCAGTGGGCATGTGTGTGTGGTTCTGTGTTCTATAAGGACAGGCTGTGACAGAGACTCCTCCACACCCTGCCATACACAGGACCTTGGTCTGTCCATGCAGAGGGCCAGGCCGGCCTCCTTTTCCCCTTTCCCTGGTTTCCGGTAGCTGTGAGGTTCACCCTTGTAAGCAGAGGGCCTCTGGACGGCTCCGTTGCACTGTGACACTGCTGTAGAGATGGTGACTTCAGAGAGGAAGTGTGGGTGCTTGTGAGAGGCCTGAAGAGAGTCCCCATGCAGCCTGCAGGGCCAGGTGACTGAGGGAGGCAGCAGAACTCTTGGAGGTTCCTGGGGAAATCTGCTCTGGGCCCAGGAAAGGGGTCTTGGCAAATCTTTGAAGGGTCCCTTAGCCTCCCTGATTGTCTCTGTGCTGTCAGCAAGAATGTGCTCCCAGTTGGCTCGGGCCATGGTGTCAGGGCTGCAATGGGGCATGCACCAGGCACCTGACTTGTTTTACTAAGCAGGAGGCAGTGCTGAGGCTTTTCTGAGCCCCAGGAGCATTTTCAGATCTTTTCACCTCCTCTATGTGAATCCGTTGTTCATGGAAAGGTCCACGAGGCAGTGGATGAGGCGCAGAGGCCACTCCTTAGTCAGGGAGTCCCTCCCCACGAGGTGGCCAGGTTTCTCACTGGAGGGGCTCTTTGGCGGATAGTGCAGAAGGAGACCCCTGGTTGCACTGCACACCTTCAGGGGCACCCAGCCTGTGCCACAAAGCAGGACAGCAGTGCTTTGCCCTGGAGAGGCGTGCGGAGGCTGGCTGTGGGAACAGAGAGGTGGTGCTTCCCTCTTTGTCTCTGTGCCACGAGGGTGACAAGAACCACTTTCGGTGGGCGTGGTGCGTGCATGCCATGGTCTTATTGGACAGCAGAATGCACAGGTCTGGAGCCCACCAGCCCAGGCCTGTGGGTGGGCACCCTGGGACTAGCCGGAGGATGGCCCTGTTTGCTGGAGAGAAACCCTCTTTCTTGGCTGCCCGACAGGCGATGGGCGTGTCTCTGGGTCCAAGGGGTGCCTCTCTGTGAGAACCTGGAGCGCATCCCAGTGACCAAGCCTGGGTGTCATCACCCTCCCTGCCCCTGACTCCCCCGGTCTCTTACAAAAACCCTCCCACCATTCCTCCAGACTGTTTTCCACAACTGGCAGAGGGCGTATCCTGGGTGGGCGAGCAGGGTGGGGAGAAGAGTGCAGTGTCAGACTTGCACAGACGTGCGGTTGTCTGGTGTCCTGCGCAGAGAGAGAGGCGGGGTGGTGTCCCTGAACGCCTTAGTGGGATTGCTGCTCAGTGTGGGGGCTCCCCTATTTGCTGCCACAGCCCCCCTGTACCTAGCCATTCAAGTGGGTGTGTCTGTGTGCGCATTTCTGTGAGTCCTGGTCTATGTGCCAATGGCGGCCCGCAGGTTGCTGTAGGGCCACGGCGGTGCTGGGTGCTGGCCCAGCCTGTGCTGTTAGCTGACCACTGCCAGGGTGCACGGTGTAGCTATTTAACCCCCTCAGTTCCACACGACCTTATTTTTGTGAACTTACAAGCGACTGGGCCTGTCTCCTGCTCACAGGAGAACTCACTTTGCATACTGCTAACTTTGCACTATGTGAGAGGACTTATGTCCCTGTCACTCAGGGTGTTCAGATGACTGCGAGGGAAGGACACAACCACAGAGGAGGCACAAATAGACAAGTGGGATATACTGCTGACAAAACATCTGTGCACATCGAAATGATTCACCAAGAGAGTAAAAAGAGA